>CAUYPK010090175.1:0-13287 GCA_963574355.1 Loris lydekkerianus
GCAACGACTCAGCAAGGCCCGGCCTGAAACTGCCTCTACCTAGATACAGCCAACGTGGTACCATGCCACTGGCCCGACCCTGTCACGCACCTCTTCCCCCGCCTTCTTTCCCTGCCCCTTCTCCACAATAAAAAAATAAAATAAAATAAATAAATAAATATTAAAAAATAAAATAAAATAAAAATAAAAATAAAAATACAAGTAAAAATTTGGATTTTTCTTCTGAGTGTGATGGGACACCCTTGGCAGGGCCTCCATGACTGGTGACAGTCTCATTTCCTTTTCAAGGCAGATTACTCTGGCAGCTGTGAGGATGAGTGGAAGTGCAGGCAGGATAGCAGGACAACGTGATTTGGAGACTGCTCTTCAGGAAGAGATGAACACTGTTGGAACAGAAAGGGTAGCCATGGTGCGGGAAAGGACACAGGACTTGGTTTGCAGAGAGAGCCACAGGATGTAGGTTGGAGGGAGACAGAGGAGGCGTCTGGCTTCTGTAAGCTTATGAACTCCAAGGTGCCTTTCTTCTCCCCAGTGGCTTCTCCAGTCTCCCCTGTGGTTGTTGCTGGGCACCCTGATCTCTGCAGCACTTTTCTCCCGGGTGTCAGGGACGCTGCCTCTAACTCCTGGGAGGTGTAAAATCAGCCGTGGTTCAAGGAGAAACAGGCAACCCAGCAGAGACAACTTTCTGAAATGAGTTGTTTTTTAAATTGAGTATTTCCATAGACCCTACTTAGTGTCATAAATGGTTTTAAAAGAACTTGCTAGGAGGCTTGGTGCCTGTAGCTCAATGGCTACGGTGCTGGCCACATACACCACAGCTGGTGGGTTCAAATCCAGCCCAGGCCTGCCAAACAACAATGACAACTATAACAAAAATAGCCGGGTATTTTGGGGGGGGGGGGGTGTAGTCCCAGCTACTTAGGAGGCTGAGGCAAGAGAATCGCTTAAGCCCAAGAAGAGTTTGAGGTTGCTGTGAGCTGTAACGCCACTGCACTCTACCAAGGGCAACATACAAAGACCCTGTCTTTAAGAGAGAGAGAGAGAGAGAGAGAGAGAGAGAGAGAAAGAGAGAAAGAAAGAGAGAGAGAGAGAGAAAGAAACTTGCTAGGAAAACTCAATGGGCAATAAAAGGCAAACCAATGCACATAAGTTACAAGACAGGGATCAAGAAATATCATGGGTATTTCTTTTCATGTATTCATTGAAATATCGTTTCAGCAGACATGTTAGGATCATTTTTATACCACAAAGATTTGAAGTGCACCTCAAATCTCCAGCATTTGATACTATAGTCTCAAGTTCAGGAATATCTTAAGACAGATATGATATTCTCAAGTTTAGGAATATCTAAAGACAGATATTCCTGAACTTGAGTCTCATCCATAAGTATCTATTTATTAAAAATACTGGTGTTTTGTGTACACAGACCCATGTTATGCACTCACTCATCTTGTTCACATTATAGGAGGGCAGACTCCCTTGGTCTATTTATTTAACTTGTATTTTCTGTCCATGTTGTCCCCTGTGGGGCACAGGGGAAGTGAGGCAGACAGCAGCCCCTGCTCTCATGGAGCTTATAGTTTAATAAAGAATACAGATGTCAAAGAGTCTCATAAAATACAGCAGAGTGTGCTAGTTTCTTAGGACAGAGTCAGTATTTGTGTGGCAGTAAACTGTAAGCAACAGACATATTAGGATCATTTTTATACCATAAAGATTTGACGTGCACATCCAATCGTTAGCATCAGACAGATACTCCTGAACTTGAGACTTATCCCTAAGTATCTATTTATTAAAAATACTAGTGATTCATGTAAATATACCCATATTAGTCTCTCCAACATAAAATGTGTTTATTGGTCTTTAGGAAAGACTCTTCACAAATAATCCTTCAATGTCATATTACCAAGTAAAATTTGCCTCCAACTCAATTAAGGATTCCGCCCCTAGCCCACATAAAAAGGTTGAGTTCTCTGTTTTGTGCAGATCAACCAAGGAAGTAAAAATTTATCATGTGTCTACTCAGTTTGACCCACATATACTCAAAATCTCACACAAGGCTTGGAAGTTGCTTCTTCTTTGCTGAAATGATTCTGTTCTCTTACCTGGCTTTTTCTTGTCTTGATACAAAAACATTAATTGAATATCTGCTTTGGAAAGGACACTGGGTCTGAATGAGCAAGTCATGTTCTGTGTCTCCAGCAGAGATGTTTAAAAGTCATTTTAAAATAACTTCCATTTATCATATTGTAAATGTTAACAGGAAAGTCACAGTTTCAATACCACCTTTAGTAATATCTATGTATGTGGATAATATCTTTCTGTGTATACATAGTTATGTATACATATGTATTAGAGAATACATGTAAGTTTCTAAATAATTAAAATGCAGCTATATTCTATATATAATATAGAGAAGTTAATTTTCTCATTTGTTGTATATAATGTGAATAATATGTCAGTATGGAATATATATTATGTAAGGTATATAATGTACAATATGTTATATACTTATGTAAGTATCTAACAGTATATATTCATATGTTATATAACATGTATTATATTATTATATCACATAAATGAGTGTGTGTAGATAGCTATCTCTTTAGTGGATCATGTTGCTTATATTTTTTTGAATTTTGCTTTTTTCTTTCATGAATATCATTTTAATCATTGAGATTCCTTTACATTTTAATAGCTGCCGAGTATTCCACTATTTAAATTTATAGTACTATAATTTATTTAATTATAGTATTAGTGTACTATAATTTCCCTAATGTTGCATCTAATTTTTTTTCTCCCTGATAATTTCTGTTGTGAGGAACATCCTGTTATCTAAATGTGAATTATTTCCTTGTGATGAATTTTCAGATGCAGCCTCCTGCGTGGAGCTTTCTCTGACTATGGCCGTTGTCACTCCTGCTGGGTCACTCAGTGGTGTGCTGATAAGAACTCAGTAAGAAGAAGCAGAATGGAGTCCCTGCTTCCCTATCCCTGAGTCACATTATTCTGCAAGAAAATTAAAAAAAAAAAAAAAATTCTTGTAAGAAAGTGAAATCTCCAAGTCAAATTGGTGCTTTGTAAGCAGAAATCCTGGCTGGTATTTCAAAGTTCTCTTAGCATTTTCTTCTATGACTTAAAAGATAGGAACCTATGACACTAAATACATTTTCTTTGAAACGATATAGCTCTTAAATAAGAGAAATTTCTTTAGATCTCAAATCATCCTCTAAGTAAAATATTGTCTAATGAAGTATTTTTATGTTATCATCTATTTTCTTCTAAGACTTGGAGCTGCTGCTCAAACCTGTTTAGGGACGTGGTTCTATGAGCCAAAGAAGATAGAGATTTTGACCTGCTTCGTGCAGATGGTTGCATACCTGATTTGTCCAGTTGTGAAATCTATGAAGGAGGCTTTTTGCTTACATAAAACAAAATCCTTCTCTGGCTGCTGTGCATACCAGGAGCTGTGCTGGGGGCGTGGCTGGGTGCTGGGACCATGCCCAAGGGCTTGGGCAATCCGCTGTCCCCAGGACTTCCCTCTGTGCACTGGCCCACCCTCTTTCCACCCATAAGTCCTACTTGACTCATCTCCACAGACACCCTGTGAAGTCTCAGTTTGCCTCTAATACTCACATTCATTCTGCTGACAAGGCGCATGGTCGAGCTCAGGCAGCCTGTTTAGGGGACCCAGGATCACATCTGGGGAGAGAATGATAGTCTGCTCTGAGCTAGAAAGGAACTGGTCAGAATTCTGAATTCACACTTGAAACCTGCTTAATCCTGAAGGTTCACGTCTCATTATTTCCTCTATTGAGCCTTTGGGTTTGGGAAGCAGAAACTGAGTAGCCCAGATGAGCTCTGCTGCTTATCATGTTTGGGTTTCTCTCCAGCAGAAGAGTGTAGAGTCACTGTTTATCAACAGTCTACCACCTACCAAGCTCTGTGCCAGGCATTCCAGAGGTCCTCATTGGCCAAATCCTGTTTTCAACATTGGTATTTATCATCTGTTTCACAAGAGGTGAAACTAAGTCTGAAAGTCATGATATAATAGCTGCTTTTTCTTAGAAAAATAATCCCAAATCCTTGCCCCTGCTTCAGAAAAACATCTGCTCACCTTGCCTACTTCTTTTATTTTATCTCCTTTCCATTTCTTCCTTCCTCTAACCATGCCACCTGCTTTTTGGTGCTCTAACAAACTAATCTCTTCCCTGCCCCAGGACATTTGCACATGCTCTTCCTGCCATCAGGAACCTTTTTCCTTCTTACTGTCCTACATATGGGGGGAATGTTACTTTCTCATGATTTCATTGACTTCACCTCCATCTTGCAAGCTACACTGACTACCCAATTAAAAATACTCTGTTCCTAGTCACCCTTTATTGCCCTCTGAGAACTCTCCACATTCTGAAGTTAGGCTGCTCTTCTTGTTCTTTTATTTGCCCACATGAATATTGACAACTAGAGGAAGAATTTTTATGTCTCTTGAAGTTTAGTTAATACCTGGTACAAGTAGATGCACGTCAATTGTGTATTAAACAGCCAAATAAATCGAACAGATATTTTAAAAGTTCTCTCTACATGGTAGGCACTATTTCAGGCACTGATGATATAGCAGAGAACAAACACTCTAGGAAGGGATGAGTGATGCTGAGCACGAGAATGAATAGTTAGCACCTCAGGGAATGATGCACGCAGGTAGGTGGTGGTGGCAAGTGTTGGGATAAGTTGGGCTGCTTTCAGGTAAGGACTGCTGGACCAGGTAGCATTTCTAAAAAGGCATGAATATGAAGTTAAAGAGCAAGTTATGTGGATATCTGGGAGAAAGATACTCCAGAAAATAAGAGCAGCATGTGCAAAGGTCCTGGGGCAGAGGCGTACCACTTTGTTTAGAGCCTGCCTGGCTGGTGTGGAGGGAGCAAGGGTTAACTCAGAGGGCAGGGTCGGGGGTGGGTTCTGCCCAGGCTGGTGAGCTATGCTGAAAATGTAAGCTTTTGCTTCAAATGCTGTGGGCAGCCCTTGGGCAGGGTGTGGGAGGGCAGGCTGAGCCAAGGGGTGACATGGATAAATGAATGAAGTTACATAACCTGAAAGCAGCAAAACCAGGGGGGAAACTTGGCTCCTGAGTCCACTGTTCAGTTTGCTCCCCAAGCTGTGTCTGTCCCTGGCCATGTGTGCTCCCTTGCATATTTTTATCTGCAAAGTAAAGCCCACCCCTTTCGTTGAAGCCTGGTTTTGGCAGCTGAGCCCTGCACTGGTGGCAGGGTTTGTTTTGTTTGTTTTTCTAATTGTTTGCAGTGTTGGGGTTCACCCTTGGAGCCAGCGACCCCCTTCCCAGGTGACTTGGGCTGGCTTCCGGCTGATCACAGAGTGGGGCCAGGATTGCATCAGCGCCGCCTTCCCGGACTGGCAGTGCTTGCTCCCTCCCTGAGTCTGACACCCTGCAGCCTGGCCCCATGCCAGGTGTGAGTAAATTGGGCCCAGGGTTCCTGTTGTTTCCATTCACACAGCAGCTGCTTTCATTACTGTGCCATGAACCCCATCTCACAGTGTTGTCACTCAGCCCTCCCCTTGCAGGTGCCAAGGGGACACGAAATTGGTTAGTCTCTGCCATAAGTAGAGGCACCTCCCAGGATCTACCCAGCTCGTCGAGTGTTAATTATCAGACAGCAGACTAAACCTTTTGCATATTTTATTAGTGAGGACTCTGAGTTCCAAGTGATTTGAAACCCCATTGTTTTAAATCAAGAAGATTAATTTCTGGTCCCTATCTCTAAAAGGACAGGGATTTTGTGGCTGTGGCCAAGTTGGATCTGTGGACTCCAATGACTCATCAGAATTAGGTTTTATTCTTTCCATCTCTGCTTTCTTCTGGAAATCTCTATTCTCAGGATGTAGCATGATGCCAAAATAAGATTACATCCTAATATCTCAATAACCCCAGATTTACTTTTTAACATTTAGAGTAGACATCTCAAAAACGAGTGTCCTTGGCTCAGATGAGTTTGCTCACCCGGTCCTAACCAGTGAATTTGCCCGGGGATGTTCTGATTAACCAGCCCTGGGTCTTCTGTTCAATCCTGGAGCCAGCCTAGAAGTTAGTCCGTGTGACCTGCCTGGACAATGGTTTAAGGGGGAGGTTTCTCAGGGAAGACCGGTGAGATTTTCAGACACTGGGTCAGTGGAAACAGCACACATCAACTCACATGCGTTCTCTTAGTTAATCCTTAGGGAGCCGTTATCTGAATGTAGATTTGCCTTTCACCAAAAATTCATGCTTAAGAGTCTTTGTACACTCAAGAAAGGAAAAAGAAAATGTTAAAACAAGATCCAGGTGGTCCCTGAAACTCCCTGCCACGTGCTCATTCTTTACTTCCATTTCTCTGAGGCACTTTAGGTGAAGTTGGAAACCTGTTTTCCAAGTAATCTGATTATGGTGGTAAATCATTCCCAGCAAGAATGGAGAGGAGGGTTCTGGAAGTATCCCGGAAGGAAACGTGCCTGGCCAGCGCGGCATCACGTCACCTGAGCTTAGGAAAAATCCACATGCCCGCAGATATGCGGAGGTAAATCTTTTAAAAGCATGGATAGTAATAACCTCTGTGTATACATGTGTAAATGTAGGTATTTATTCCTCTGTTGGATTCATAAGCATCAAGTGACTCAAACATGAATTACAGTCTCTTACGCGAGGAAAGATACTTTCCCTTCTATGGTGTTCCTTCTGGGATCAGCTGAAGGTCATCTTTGTAGAGGTCATGAAATCATAAGCACGATATTCTTTAATTGTTAGACAGTGGACACATCTTTGAATCTCCTATTCTCTTTATTTTTATGTTTAACAGCGGTAAATAATTTCAGTTGGCTCTATATATGTATATAGATGTTCAGATAATATATATATATGCACATGACCTCGACAGATTCTGACAACAAAGCTTTGGAGAAGGCGCTACTATTATCTTTAACTATCATTATAGGTTAAGAAAATGAGGCTTAGACAATTTGCTTAACGAAACAAGCAAACAGGGGGCGTGATGGAGTTGGGACTGAAAGTTAGGTCGCTTTTACTTAAGAGTAGAGTTTCTTGATATAAAAACTATTGACATTCAACCATGCAATTTTTTTTTTTTTCTTTTTTTTTTGAGACAGAGTTTCACTCTGTTGCCCTGGGTAGAGTGCGGTGGCATCACAGCTCACGGCTACCTCAAACTCCTGCTTCAAGAATCTTGCCTCAGTCTCCTGAGTAGCTGGGACTATAGGTGTCTGCCACCATGCCCAGCTCATTCTATTTTTAGTAGAGATGGGGTCTGGCTCTTCCACAGGCTGGTCTTGAACTCCTAATCTCAAGCAGTCCACCTGCCTTGGACTGCCAGAGTGCTAGGAGTAAGCCACTGTGCCCAGCCTCAACCATGCTATTAACTACTACACTATTATAGAAGTTCAGAAAAAAAAAAAAAAGTTAGAATTCCAACTTTTTAAGGCTACCGAGGAGACTACCACATCTATTGGGGGGTTGGTGGAAATCCGTAGAACTCTGTCATTATGGTAGGTGCATACCTTTTCATCCATCGATTCCATGAGAATTGCTGGTAGAAACATACCAGGATGTAAATGTAAAATTACTCAGTTTGTATCGTTAATAGTAGAGAAAGGTAGAAATGCTTCAATGCTCATCAGTAACAAACCAGTTCAATAAATTAGAGGCCGTGAATCTAAGGAACTGCTGTGTCCCTATTTCTTTAAAAGTAGGCAGAAAGTCTAAATGTAGAAATGTGGACAGGTAAATGAGAGGTATTTTAAATTTTAAAAAGTTGACCAAAAGCATAATCCAAATTTTAAGGGGAAAAAGTTTGTGTAAGTCTGCATAAGGGTGGAACAAAGGGCGGTGCCTGTGGCTCAAAGGAGTAGGGCACCGGGTCCCATGTGCTGGAGGTCGTGGGTTCAAACCCAGCCCCGGCCAAGAAAAAAAAAAGTTAAAGGTGGAATAAATATGTGTGTGTGTGTGTGTGTGTGTGTGTGTCTTTGATTATTAGAAAATTACTAGGAAAATATAAACTGAGCTGATAATCCTGGTTACCTTGGGGGAGTTTTTATTCTAGAGGAAGGATGCTCTTTTCCACTTTAAGATACTCTGTCATTTCACTGTTCATGACAGGGGGTAGTTTTGCTCCTCCAGGGATATTTGGCTGTGTCTGGACACGTGTTTGGTTTCACACCTGTGGGGGGAGGGTTGTGCTGGTGACACCCGGTACGAAGAGACCAGAACACTGTTAAATATCCTCACAAACAAGAATTCTGCCCAAAATGTCAATTAGTGCCAAAATTGAGCACTTTTTTTCAATGTCACTTTTTCTCAGAATGTTGATTAGTGCCAAGATTTGAGCACTCCACTTTGGATTCTTATTAAGCGTTTGAATTTGTTACCATAAGCATGTGTTAAGCTGATACTTTAAAAAAAAAATCTATAGAACAGAGTCTGAGTTCTCATACTTGACAGGAAACATCATTGCTGCTGCCTTTAAATAGCAAATCAAAGTCACAACTTTCACATCAATAGTTTTGCCGTGTGGACGCAATACACCTTTTCTTCCATTAACAGAACAATTTTTCTTTATTCCAATAGCGTTTCTAAACAGTATTTGTCTTTCAAAAGAACGTGCAGTTGTCTTTAGAGCAGGTGGTCTGATAATACCTGTATTTGTCCCATTTCACAGATTAAAAAACTGATACCTGGAGAAGGCTCATTGTATACATGGCCATTTGATGCCACCTGGGACCTGGATGACCAATTTTAATAAGCTCTGAGAATCTTGAATGACATATCTTGAACGTATACATTTTTCTTAAAACGGAAAGAAAAAGTTCTGTGCTGTATTTTCAGTTCTTTGCTAGGGCTAACATGCAAATTTTCTAAATAATCTTCTCTTCTCTCTGAAAGACTATGTATCCCATGTTTTCGTGTTTTCATGTTTTTTCCTCCAAACATAAAAACTTTCTTCTTATAGGACATTACCATCAAATTTGGAGATATAGGTTAAATAGCCCTTATCTGAAATGCCTGAGACCAGAAGTGTTTTAGATTTCAGGTGTTTTTTGATTTTGGAATATTCGCAGAGAGCATCTCTTATCCCAAAATCTGAAATTTGAAACGCTTCAACGTGAATTGCCACTGAGTGTGTCCTGTCGGTGCTCTGAAAGTTTTGGGTTTGGGAGCATTTTGGATTTCAGATTTTTAGATGAGAGACGCTTAACCTGTGACACCTCCGTCCCGTCGTTGTCTTCTTGGCAGCACAGCCATGGCGTGTTTTTGACCTCTCAAAATTCTGAGTGGCAAGAGGATAGTGAATGGCTTGGGAATGAGCCTTAAGTGAGGTTTCTAATGGGGACAGATTTGCTCGTCATGCTAGCAGCTTTAACTTAGCAAAACCCTTGCTGTGGCCATTGTCAGTCAGTGGCTCCAGGACAGAGCGTGGACCGACAGATGCGCACCACAATGGCCTCTCACAAGCACCCCTTCTACAACCCCAAGATGCAGTCTTGGAGCACCCCCAACTTGTGACCTCAAGACCCAACCTGTGACCCCAAGAACGCAGACTGGTCTGCTCATGTGTTTTGTTTGGCTCATTTTATTTTTAGAGAGTTAATCCTTGTATTTATTTGTCGAGATTGTATCGGTTATGCTGCAGTAAAAAACAGTCCCCAAATCTCAATAACTTAAAGCAATTATTTCCCACACACCTGACGTGCCAACTGGGGCAGTCCCTCAGTCTGGGACTTAGGTTGGTTCGAGCAGCCACTATCTGCAAGAAGCATGGCCTGTCCCTGGGACAGAGGGACAGAGAGCACAGCAGATCCTACCCTGACTCTCACAGGGACACTCCTCTCTGCTGGTCACATTTCTTGTCGCCTCACCTGACTTCTAAAGGGGTGGTAGCATGCAAACAGCAGGCATCCCCTAGAATCCCAAAGGGGAAGGGGTCCCTGGTATTGATGAATGGTTCTAAGGGTTTCTGCAGTCACCAGCAGTGGGTGTAAAGTCATGTACACATCTGAATTTCAGGGTGCTTTTGAGAAATGGCAGGATCTTGCAGCTCTGGACAGCTGCAATGGAAAGGGAACTCGTTTTAAGAGGTGCTTTACTTGGATGGGACGTGTGCTCCCCAGTTCACCCACCCCACTGAGCCTGTTTCACTCACTAAGGAGCGAGGTGGGTCCCTGCAGAAATTTGGATCATAGATTCTGGAACTAAAGTCCAAGCCAGCAGTAACAATTTAGC
Source organism: Loris lydekkerianus (assembly GCA_963574355.1). Classification (NCBI taxonomy): domain Eukaryota; kingdom Metazoa; phylum Chordata; class Mammalia; order Primates; family Lorisidae; genus Loris; species Loris lydekkerianus. The sequence continues at coordinate 10,280 of CAUYPK010090175.1, forward strand.
CAAGGAGTCAGATAACCCAGCTTCAAATCTGAGAACGAGATTCATGGCTGAATGAACTGACGCCCTGTGCCTCAGTCCTTCTGCCTACAAATGGGAGTAAGAGCTGTAACCTCAGAGGACAGGGATGAGTATGTGAGAAAATTCAGGTAAAGCTCTCAGTGAGGCTGGGACACAGCCAACACAACTGCTATCAGGTGTAAAGTGTAACCCTGTCTTCACTTGTTACTTACACAAAAATGAGGGTCACGTGGTGGATGCTGTTGGCAAACAGACAGTGACCAGCTCCCCTCCTTTCTCTGTGTCTGTTTCCTGTCTTATAAATCAAAAGGGTCGGACCAGAAGCTTTCTGAGGTCCCTTCTAATTCTGACATTCTGTGATTCCAAGACCCAAGGAGGGCCCCCAGATTCCTTCTGGAGCTTTCAAAGCATTCCTGATGTATGCTTTGGCGGGAGTCTGGACAGTGTCAGACTGTCAAGGGGGCCGCAGGCGGGGGGTGGGGGGGGGGGGACACGAAGCCAAACTATGAGGCAAGCATGGGAACGGCCTTAACCGTAAGCTCTGGCCTTGAACCCATCCAGGGAACACTGATGTGAGCCAACTGTGCATATCTGTTGATGAACCAACCCAGGAAAGGATGTTCTAGAACCCTCTGCAGCCCTTTGACCACCACCACCAACTTGGGCTGCCATCTAAACCAGTGCAGGGCTGCAGGACAAGTGCGGGGCGGGGAGGAGGAGGGGAGAGGGCTGCAGGACAAGTGCAGGGGTGAAACACCCCCTCCAGTGACATACCGTGGTGTAGTACACACCACGTGTCTAGATCTATTCGTCCATTTTTCACTGCCGTGGTGGTAGGCGAGAGGACCCCTGGCTCACGCTGAGCACTAGAGCTTTTGTCATGGTTGTTTTCCTGCAGGCTGCCTTGCTTTGAGCAATGCAGTGTGATGACAGAGATATTATCACCCTGAGCTAAAATATTCATCAATAACCAGACAATGAAAACAGTTGCCAAAAGTTTGCGGCTGAATGCAGAAGATGCAAACTCTTGTTAATTATCCGGGAAATCCTCTTTGTGAATTCATTTAGATTTCTGCAAATGAGTCAGGATTTGATTTAAGGGAAAGAAAAAAAAAAGCCCTGTGCGCTCAGCCCAAGCAGCAGGTAGTGCCTGGGAGTCTGGGCTCTGGACAGCCTTGGCCAGGAACAGTGCCAGGACCGTAAGCAAGTTTCTGTGTCCTCTCAAAGCTTCCATTCCCTTGTCTACACAATAGAGCTGGTGGTGTTGACCGATGGTGCTGGGAAGGTTGGCTTATAAAACACAATCTGTGTTCTTTACAGAAAGGCTGGCATGACAGCCCTCAGTGCATGTCGAGAACAGGGTAGCTCCACTGTAGTTTTTTCATAAGTCATGTCCGAATCATTCTCAAGACTTTGCATTGTCTCCAGGCTGTGCACGATTGAATGAAGGTGCTTGAAAGAAACAGTAGCACAGCAAAAGATATGTGGGCATAGGAAGTATGGTGTCAGTGTTGCAAGAACGCCTCATTTTTCAAGGTAAAATTTTAAAACATCAATTTAAGAAAAATGTAATATTTACATGACATCTCCTGATTTTTCAATGTTGAGATTAAATTAGATGCTTGTTTGGCTACTGTAACTCTTTAAATCCGTAACTCTTTATATCCCCCCAAATACCATGACTTTATTAAAGTACAAGCATGTTTATGTCTCATATAAACAACTGAGAAGTGGTTAAGAGCCATCAGAAAAGTCCTGGGTGTTGGAGGACCCAGGCACTTGCTGTCTTGTTGCTCTGCGACTGTAACACAAGGCTTCCTTCTCATGGTCCATGGTGGCTGCTCTAGCTCCTACCACTCTGTGCACATTCCAGCCAGTGGGAAAGGAGGACTAAGAGTGGAGGGCAGGCCTCTCCCCTTCTAAACATATAGCATGGAAACTGCAAATACCTCCTCCAGTGACATCCTTTGTGTAGTATATGCCACGTGTCTATATCCATCTGACAGAGGCTGAGAAACAGAGTCTCTATTTTAGGTGGCCAAACATTCAACTAAGAATTAGGAGATCTATGACTAATAGAAAAAGGAAGCAGAGCCCCAATCCAAAAAGCAATTTGGATTAAAAAAAACAACGACGACGACGACATGGTGACCAACAAGCAAAATATACTTATGGCCATTTCGTAGCACAGAAAGAACCACCCTCTAGTGAGGCTGTGATAAGAGAGTGTCCTATGATAAAACGTCCTATATATTAAAATTATTATCAGCATCAACATCGAAGTAGGTTCCACGCATTGAGTGCATACTGTGGGCAGGATACCCTGCTAGGTGCTAAGTAGGTATGGATTTCCTCTGTCCTGGAGAACAACCCCATGAGGGAGACATTGTCAACACGTTGCCTAGTCATCACCTTTAATGGAGGCAGGGAGAATGGAGGCAGAAGGGCAAAGGGCTGCAAGACAAGTGCAGGGGCTCAGAAGTGGCGGGGGTGGCGATCCAGAGCTCTTTGTCTCACCCTCTGCTCCAGTACCCTTGACCCTGGCCTGCCTCTCCTCTCACAACTCTTCCTCTTCAGCCTCTGCCTGGTGCAAAGAGGAACCCAGAGCCCCAGGTTAGAGGAGGTAAGCAAAAGCCCAGGACCCGAGCAAGCCTCACTTCAGGCCCTTCCCATTGTACTTTGATCTTTGTTTCTGAAAACTACAAATTCCTCCACCTACTTATATTTTTAAAAGCAGAGAGAGAGAGCGCGCGCAATAATGACTTCTTAGCCGGAACTGGTTTTCTTCAAAATCACAAATAATTGTTTTCCTGCCCTGTCTGGGAAGGCAGTCCTCTCTCATCCTTTGCCCGGGACTTGGCAATCTACTTTCTATCACCCTTCTTGTCTTTCCTCAGCATGCACATTCTGTGTAATCCATCACCGGAGCCATTATCCTGCTCCTGATCGAGGGTGGAACGGAAGGGCTCCCCCCCCCCCCCCGGCCCGCC
>CAUYPK010090177.1:0-29842 GCA_963574355.1 Loris lydekkerianus
AGATATCTGGCTTGAGTTTTTGTATCCAGTCAGCCAACCTGTGCCTCTTTAGAGGACAATTTAAACCATTCACATTAATTGAGAATATTGATAAGCCTTTCGAGAGTCCAGTGGACATTTTTAATCCTTTTGCGAGTGTGGAAGTTGGAATTTGATCAAAAATTTTCTGGGTGTGTTTACTTTTGTGGTGGATAATTATGCTGATCTTTATGGAGGATAGGTCTAAGAATGTCCTGGAGAGCTGGTTTAGTTGTAGCAAATTTCTTCAACATGTGAATGTTGTGGAAGTATTTAATTTCTCCGTCATAAATGAAGCTCAGTTTAGCTGGGTACAGGATCCTGGGTTGAAAGTTATTTTGTTTTAGGAGATTAAAAGTCAAGGACCATCCTCTTCTAGCTTGAAAGGTTTCAGCAGAGAGATCTGCTGTTATTCTAATATTCTCCCCCTTGTAAGTAATGCTTTTCTTTCATCTGGCAGCTTTCAGAAGTTTCTCCTTCATATTAACTTTAGTGAAATTGATTATGATGTGTCTGGGGGATGTCTTATTTGGGTTGAGTCGTGCTGGAGTTCTGAAATTGTCTGCTATCTGAATTTTGGAATCTCTTGGCATATCTGGAAAGTTCTCCTTCATAATCTCAAGGAGAAGAGACTCTGTGCCTGTGAAGCCACTTCGTCATTTTCGGGGATCCCTATAAGACGAATATTAGTTTTCTTCGAATTATCCTAGAGCTCTTTGAGAGAGTGGTCTGTTTTTGCTCTCCATTTCTCTTCTTCTTTGAGGGTTTGGGAGTGTTCAAAAGCTTTGTCTTCATTGTCAGAAGTCCTTTCTTCTGCTTGCTCCATTCTGTTACTCATGGATTCTACTATGTTTCTCAGATCTTTGAGGGATGCAAGTTGTTGTCTCAATGTTTCAAAATCTTTGGTCATTTGGTCTTTGAATCTGTTGAATTCTTGAGATGACTTTTGGAATTCTAATTCGATCTTATTTGCTATCGAGATCCTGAATTCAATTTCTGACATCTCAGCTATTTCTTTGTGCATGGCGTCTTGTGCTGTTTCTGCCCCATTGATTTTTGGGGGAATTGATCTAGTCTGATTATTCATATTGCCAGAGTTTTTCTGTTGATTTTGCCTCATGATTGTTTTTCACCATTGCCTCTGGCCATCCTCAGAGTTGCGGAGGTGTCTCTCCAAGATTAGACCCCCGCGGGATCACTCTATTGTTGCTGGATCTTTGTAGGGAGTGACCCTGTGTAGTTCCTCTGGGGATGCTTTAGCTAGGGAGTTCTGGTTGTGGAAGCATCTCCAGTGTGTGACACGCCCGGATCCAGCAACCATGCTGGGGGTGGTGCACACGGTTCTGAGAGTGCCTGGTGCCCAATGACTTTGGCACAGAGAACCCAAGGCTCCAGCAGTCTCTGGCCAGGAGACTGGCTCTGTGCAGAGGCAGGGAGGGCTCCAGATGGCATGCAGCTACGAAGTTCCCTGGCCAAATGAACGTGCTAGTGTGGAGGCTTGGAGGACTCAGGAGGGAGGATGCAGGGCTGCGTGGCTCCCACAGTTCCTGGTCAGGGAATGCAGAGGCCCGGTGGGTGTGAGTCACTGGTGGGGGGTCACTGCACAGCTCTCATGGAGGTCTGGGCGGCGCCAAGCCCAGGAGTTTGAAGTTGCTATGAGCTGTGATGTCATGGCACTCTACCGAGGGCAACAGCCCAAGGCTCCAGTGTGCAATATCCGCCTCACTCTGCCCCTAAGGATTAAGGCTGTCAGGCAGCTCAGTCCCCGCCTTTAGGCTGCTCAGTCACTAGGTTACTTTGTCCCACCCGATCCTTGCTCTGGGACCCTGAGGGCAGAGCTTACCAGAGCAGTTCTTTCACAATGGCTTACTTCACCCAGCTCAGTGGCTTGGTCTGGGGCCCCAGACAATGCCCAATGTTCTCCACACTCCTGCTCAAGATCTCCCCAAGGCAGCTCAACTGAGTGCCAAGTCCAAGAACACCAAAACAGTTCACAGGTAAGGCCTTTATGGTTTGCAGTCTCACTGCTGCTTGTACTCACATTTGCTGGCGTGATTAGGTCGATTGAACACTCGCAGCCACTTGCCAGTTTTCCACTGTTTTTGTCCTCCTCCTGGGTCCAGAAGTCCCTTGCTGGCTCCCTGTATCCTCAAAGGGATGATCATAGGCAGATCCCATGGGCCAGAGATGCCTGGAGTCGTGTCTCCCCAGATTCGCCGTGCCCAGTTACAGGGAAGCTGTTACTCGGCTGCCAGGCATTTATCATTTGTGTTAGTGACATTGTAATTCTGCTCTTTTAGTTATTTTAAAGTATACCTTAACTTATTGTTGATTTACTTTGTTGTGCTATCAAATATTTTTCCTTCCATCTAACCATCTAACTATATTTTTGCATCCATTACCCAGCCCCTCTTTTCTCCACTATTTTTCCTAGCCTGTGGTAAACACCACATTATCTCTTTGTCTCCAAGAGATAAATTGTTTTCAAGTTTTAATTCCCACATACGAGTGATGACATATGAGATCTGTCTTTCTGTGTTTGGCCTATTTCATTTACCATAGTGTTCTCCAGCTTTATCCATGTTTTTGCAAATGGAAGATAAGTTAGCTGTAAGTATATGGATTAATTTTGGGTTTTTTAATTCTCTTCCCTTGATCTACAGTGTCTATTTTTATACTAGTACCATGATGTTTGATTACTATGCCCTTAAAGTATAATTCAAAGCAGGCAATGTGATACCTTCAGCTTTGTTCTTTTTGCTTAGAATTGCTTTGAGTATTATGGCTCTATTTTTGGTTCCACAAGAATTCAGAATTGTTTTTTCTAATTCTGTGAAAAATGATGTTAGTATCATGATAGGGGTTGCATTGAACCTGTAGATTGCTTTGCAAAGTATAGTCATTTTAATGATATTAATTCTTCTGATCCATGAACATGGGATGTCTTTGTTTATGTCATCTGCAATTTCTAACATCAGTGTTTTATAGTTTTCTTTGTAGAGGTCTTTCACCTCCTTCATTAAATATGTTTCTGGGTACTTTGTTTCTTTTGTAGCTATTATAATAGGGACTGCCTTCATGATTTGGTTCTTTGATTATTATTGGCATGTAGAAACACTACTGATTTTTAGAGCACACAGGCCACACAGTTGCTATGGTAGGGTTATCATGGCAGTGCCATCCCAAATAGGGGACAGTGACAGGATGCAAGGGCCACAAAGGTCTGATGTGGCTATGGGACAACCAGAGAGCTCAATGTTGACTGGGGCAGGCTTGAGCAGCAGGGTGCAGAACCTGACTGAGAAGGATGCAGGACCCGCTGCCAAACCTGATGGCTATAGGAAAAATGATAATGGAGACACAATTATTGTTATTGAAGAGGACCATTTTAAGGATATTTCTTCCAACAGGTTGAGATGATTACAAACAGTACCAGAAAGGAAACAACTACAAAGTTCTGAAAAAAGCAAGAAATAGTATCAGTAAAATAGGTGACCATGTTGACAAAGTAAAGAAAAAACTCAGTATCATTCATTCTGAAGTAAACTAAGTAGGAAACATAAAAGAGCTTGAAGATATGAACAAAGATATCAAGAAAATGGCTAATAGAATTTGTGCCAAGTTAAAGCCCATTGAACAAATTTTTGATCAGATAAAAGTGGGAACCGAACTTCAGTAGGTCTTCAGATACAAAGAACCCAGCACTTGGTGCCACCTCACATGTTTGTGGAGACCATGACAGAGTACAAGGAAGCACAGAGTCTATTTTAGGAGCATAGCAAAAGGCACTTATAGCACCAGCTGAGAATAACTGGAAGGACCACCACCGAAGAGGAGCTGGAGGAGATGCTGGAGAGCAGGAAGTCTTCTGTCTTTACTTCCAACAGTGTGTCAGATTCACAGATTAGGAGACAAACTCTCAATGAGATCAAGTCTCATCACAAGGACTCATGAAGCTGAAGACCAGAATCTGTGAGCTGCATGGCATGCTCATGGATATGGCCATGTTCATGGAGACTCAGAATGAAATGATCAACAACATAGAAAAAAATGTTTTGAATGCCACAGACTATGTAGAACATGCTAAAGAAGAAACTAAAAAAGCTGTTAAATATCATGGCAAAGCAAGAAGGAAAATGATATGGATTATTATTTTTGTAATTATATTGTTTGTAATAGAATTATCCTAGCAACAGCATTGCCATAGCAACCACATCCCAAGAACTGTTTATTCCTGGAGACTCAGACCCTACCTGCAACAAGATCAACATCCTGTCACTTCGTGAATGACATTATGACATGCATTGGGTGCCTTTTAATTGATGAATTCAAGGGAAAAGCACAACAGAATGTCTTGTCCAGTTAAAACACTGTGAGCAGAGTGGTTGTGATCAGTGAACTTAAAGGTCCTTGAAGTCTAAATAACACACTAAAAAACTTTAAAAATGTGAAACTTGTTTGTATGGCTGTTAAAATAAGGAATTGGTGAAAAATTTAATTTAGAAAAATATTTCAGTATTTAAAATGTATGTAAAGGTTAATTATGAATACTTTGTTTTATGAAGCTAGTAGATTTCAAGTCTAAGACTCTTTCCTGCTCTTTTCCCAGCTAATATATGCTAATTAAGAGATTTTTTTGGTACTTTGTGTTTACTTTTTGTTTGAATAAATACTTTTTATCATAGAGCTGTTTTGTAAGATATCTTAAATTTTAAATGTTTATAATTTTTTAATATATTAGTATCTTAATTTACCCTAATTTACATACTAAATATGGCCTTTTGAATGAAATAGGAATCTTCATGATATAGAACCATCTTTGTACAGTTGTTTATCACTGTCTTAGAAAACATTGGTTGCCAAAACCTGCAAAATCCCCTCAGGCTTCATTAGTCTGTTAATATTGACTAATAAAGTTGAAATGTGCCTGATACCCTCCAAAAAATAAATAAATAAAGTGTGTGAACCTTGGAAGTGAAAATGAACAACATGAAGTGTTAGCTGCATGAAAGGATGGCTCTTTGGGAAAGTGTGGTGGCAAAGTATCTAGTTCTTTTGAGCAACTGTGCCAGAGTTTCTGTAACCCAGACCTAAATGTCATAAGTGCCAAGATGTGTGTAGTAGCAGCAGTGATGTTTCTCCTGGACAGTCTATTATTATGCTCTGCCACTTTTCAAGTGTCATACCTAACTGTATTATTCCCTATGTTCACTACACAAAGTGGATTCTGGGTTGTGCAACCAAGAACTCTTATACATACTGTAGTCTTCTTTTTCTATCCTTGAACTTTCACCCTCCAGCATGGCCAGCTGTAATAACCTTTCCTTTTTTTTCTTTTCCTTCGAATGAAGGATACTTTGGGGGAAGATTTAATTTCTCTTACCTAGAAGATTCACCTTTAGTATATTTTCTGAAAAGTATAAATGAACAGAAGAAGCCAAGATTATACTAAAACTATAAATTTAAGTTGTATTACTGCCCAAGAAATTGAACTCTACAACTTTTTTCACCTCATAAGGCAAAGGATAAATTGACAGTGTCTATGTTTTGTTAAAACCCACATTCACTGGACTCACAGAAAGCCCAATACAATTTTATCAATAAAACTGTAAAGTTAATTTTATTTCTTAAAGTTTTCAGAACTTTTTAGGTAAACTTACAATTGGTCATTGCCTTTGTCTCTTTTTTCCTTTTCTTATTTGCATATAGATAACAAACACAAGATACAGCAAACTAGAAATATTTTTTCCTCCTCAGAAAGAAAAAATTTCATGTCAATTGGAAGACCTGAAATCATGTTCAAAACTCTGGGTTGACTTTTCTTTTGGCCTTTCGTGATACTCTACTGTCATTCCTATTCATTCAAGTAGTCTCTCTGACATGATTATACTAGGTATGACCTTATATAATTTTCTGGGGCTACTAGAACACTGAAACATAATGCTTTTTATTTTTAAAAAATCTGCTTCAGAGACTTCCCATTTAATAAAAATAGTGAAAATGCCCCAGTACCACCAGTAGAAACACTGCATTTAAGGGAAAGTGTGAGGATGAGAATAGGACAGTGAGAAAAAGAAAATTAATATCTAAAGGCTATTTGTCCCAGTATCTTATTGATAGAGAGATGTAGTTTCATTTTTTCAACAAACATGTAAAGAGCCAAGTAATTTGCTCAAATTCATATAGTTAGCTTGCCACAGATACAAGGCTGGAACCTAGCATTCCCTGTCTCCAAAGTCATTTCCATTAGAATCACCAGAGTGGTGAGGAACATGCTAAGTCTGTGAAAGTCAGGAAATTGATAATCTTACCCTGTATCCCTCCCTTTGCATCTTTTCCAATAAGGTGCTCCAAAACATCTTGTTCAGAAGACAGAATTTAAAGCACATATTCAAATGCAAATGTTATACAATAAACAAAAAGGTCATGTGGACATAGCTGAAAATACCTTTATACTCTGTGTAGAAGGAAGGTTGGCAAAGAACATTGTATCCTGTACATCATAAATTTATGAATTGCGAAAGTTTCTGGAGGACAGAACAGCTCGAGAACCCCATTTTCAGATCACCTTACATGTTAAGCCTTCTATATGCATTCTGCCAATGTCCAAAGGGGGAAATGTCATTTTCCTGTACAAGGGTGATGACTCATGAAAAACCAATAAGCAAAGATAGGAATAATGGCCTTTTATCTGGCACTTTGATGACTAAGTCATGACTTCAAAAAATTCTCTAGTTTTTCATTACAAAAAAGCAGCCTGGTGATCAGGTGTAGTGGATAAATAATCATGTCTAACTGCTAAGTAAGACTGGAGTTTTGTTTTTGGTTTTATTTATCTTTAATTTTTTTGCAGTTTTGGCCAGGGCAGGGCTTGAACTCACCCACCACCCACCCCCATATATGGAGCTGGCACCCTACTCCTTGAGCCACAGGTGCCACCCAAGACTGGAGTTTTCTGAAACTAAGATCAGTCTGGGACAGTAAAGCATTTTCTTTTTCTTGGCTTCATTACCACAATAGCACCATGATTTCAAAGACTAAAAAGTATAAGGAAACCACTTGGGACTGGGCATAAGTTCAACCAAAGTTGTTAACTCCTTTCTACCTTTGAGTTACACTAAGACAAAAGGGAAACAAACAAACAAACAAAGAAACGCCCCCCTCCCCAACCCCCAACACAGGAGGTCATCCCCAGTTGAATACAGAATGTGGAAACAATTCTCTCTAAAGATGGCCACAGGAGAGCATTGCCTGGTTCCAACCACCTGCCTCATGAGGAGAAGGAAAAAAAAAAAAAGTTTCAGTATTCTTTATACAGAAGGGGGGAATATTGAATGCAATCTTTAAATATCAAAATCTGAAGCAGCAAGGTGATGGGGAATGCAAAGTACATTGATGTTGCTTACTAAATTTGTAGGTTTCATTTCATCCCATGCTTTTATCTGTGTTTCAATGACAGTAAATTCTGGCCAGGAGAGAATATAGAATGGGTGATGGGAAACAAGAAGTATTTTTGCTTTCATCTGTGTCTCTTCATAATCAAGTCTCAAATTTCACAGTCCAGGTACTAGTGTCTGCTAAAGTAGAATAAAGGGCCAACGCCAACAAAATATTTGTTTGAGTCTCTCTGTTCCCCCCACCCATAGAGTGTCTTGATTCAGATTGAAGTGCTACGTATAGAAGAGTGATTATTTCATCTGCTTATCTGCACAACAGATCTTAAATACATGTTCTCATCTATCCTTTCCTAGTCATTCTATCCCTTTCATATTGGTTGGAGTTTCTATGTCTATCATATTTATTTCTATTTTCATACAGTAGTATTTTTATAATTTTACCTTAAAATTTTTAAAGAGTATGATTTTGGTTATAAACCAATTTTCTAAAGACCGAAAATAGCCTTGGTCTAATTTAAAACATTTTTTAACAGTTAAGATATAATCTATAAGATAATCAGTTCATCATGGCTACAACATATATGACCTACAGGACCCAAAGGAGGTTGCTTATGACTTCACAGTTAAGTTTTTAATGACCAATAGTTATCTCTTTTCAGACTGAGCATTGATGGGAAAATTCCAGAGATACTTAAGATGAATCATTTTCTACTTTTATGGAGATATCTTCTCCCCTCCAACCTGAGAAACCCCAAAGCAGCTGGCCTATAATTATAGTCCTGGAGGCCTATGCAGTCACCTGTCTTGAATATTTCAACAAGACAGACCATTACAGGAAGCATGCAAGGAAAAAAAAATCACATTGTTTGAGTTCATCACAGAATTAAAGATAATTCTCAAAATATACTCCCTCCCAGAAAACTTTGAGTTAATATCACATCCTAGAGAAATTGAAGGTATTCTACAGCAAATTGGAGGCAGTTGCCTCCCTTACTGTGTCTTCTAAATATCTGCCTCTGTCACAGACCATCATCCACCTCCTCCTTGGTGCTGACTCTTAAGCTATTTAATTCCTGCCAGATGTTCTATAATTCCTATCTCCAAATGAAATAAAATTTAAAAAATAAAAGCAATGAAATCAGTCAAGAAGGAACTATTGGCTAAGGCTATCAGATCAACCTTAAGAGCGTCATTTACTATGGCATTTATTAATTCAGATGATATCTGTTGACGGCCTCTTGTTACATTTTAGAGCAGTGGTTCTCAACCTTCCTAATGCTGCAACCCTTTAATATAGTTCCTCATGTTGTGAGGAAACCATAAAATTATTTTCATTGCTACTTCATAACTGTAATTTTGCTACTGTTGTTAATCATAATGTAAATATCTGATCTGTAGGATGGTCTTAGGCAACCCCTGTGAAAGGGACGTTTGACCCCCAAAGGGGTCACAACCCACAGGTTGAGAACCAATGTTTTAGAGGATATAGTACTATAAGCCACACTTTTCAGTGGAGGAGGTAGACAATAAAGAAAATAAACCAGTATATGTGCTATTATGGTATGCATATTTGTGTCTCCCCAAAATTCATATTTTGAAACCAGATGGCAAAGGAAGTGGGCTTTGGGAGGTGATTAGATTTAGATGAGGTCATGAGTGTGAGGCCCCAGGATGGCATTAGTGTCCTTATAAAATAGAAAGAGGCTAAAGCTCACTTTCACTCATCCTGTGAGGACGCAGCAAGAAAACTGCCAGCTGCAAACCACAAAGAGGGTTCTCACTAGAATGAGTTCAATGGTGTTGGCACTCTGACCTCAAAGTTTCAATCTCCAGAGCTGTGAGAAAGAAATATTTCCTGTTTGAGCCACCCAGTCTATGGCACAGCTGAGTCTATGTGTCCAACTAAGACAAATGTGTGGTGCATGGGCAGAGAAAAGGTATAGAGAAAAAGGAATAAGAAGGAACATGGAATTTCCAATTGCTGCTATTTTAAGTAGGGTGGTCATGGAAGGCTGTCCTCACAAAGGTGACTTAAAGAAACCTGAAGAAGGCAGGAGCAGCGGAGGAAGAGATAACCATGTGAGGGGAGAGTGAGAAGACCTGTGAAGCTGGACTAAAGTGAGATGAAGAAAGGAGTAGGCGATGAGGTAAGGCCTTGTGCACTCGTTGAGGACGAGACTTTGCTTGAATGAGACTGGGGAGTCCTTCGAGGTCTTGAAGCTGAGGAATAACAAGATCTGACTCAGGTTTTCCAAAGCATTATTCCAGCTGTAATCTTGAAAAAAACCTTCAGGAAAGCAGGGACTGAAGTAGGGAGAATACAGCAATTGTCTAAGTGAGAGATGATGATGATGACGGTCATGGTGATAAAGATGGGTGGACCCACGGAGAAGTAATTTGAGAGTATTTTGAAGGTAGTGCTAACAAGATTACCTGACAGATTGAAGGCAGGAAGTAACATAAAGAGGGTAGGTCATTAAGGAGATCACCAAGGATTTTTAGCTTGAACTACAGAAGCTCAGGGTTGCTGTGGACTAAGACGCAGAAAATTGGGGGAGAAAGCATGCATGTATTTTTTGAGAGTATAGTGCTAAATAAGCAACTCAGTTTTGAAGATGATAAATGTTAGATGCTTTTTAGGAATCCAAGTGGAGATACTGAATAGGCATTTAGATACACAACACTGAAATTCAGAGAAGTGGTCTGGGCTGGAGATACAAATTCATGATTTATCAGCATATAAAGCCCCAAGGCTAGCCGAGATCATCAAAGATGAATGTTGATAGGAAGTTCAAGGACTGAACTCTGGGGTTCTTCAATATTAAGACGGCAGTGATACAAGTGGGAACCAGCAAACGAGACTGGGAAGAAATGGCAGGGAAGTAGGAGGAATCGCAAGAGAAGAAATTGTTTCCTGTCAGAGGAGTGATCAGCTGTGTCCAGAAGGAATTCACAGGCTGGGCATGGCGGCTCACACCTGTAATCCCAGCACTTGGAAGGCCAAGGTGGGAGGATTGCTTTAGTTCATAGGTTCGAGACAAGCCTGAGCCAGAGCAAGACCCCATCTCAAAAAAATAGCTGGGCGTTGTGGTGGATACCTGTAGTCCCAGCTACTTGGGAGGCTGAGGCAAGAGGATTGCTTGAACCCAAGAGTTTGAGGTTGCTGTGAGCTATGATGTCATAGCACTCTACCAAGGGTGACCAAGTGAGATTCTGTCTCAAAAAAAAAAAATAAAATAAATAATAATAATAATGATAATAATGATAAAGAAAGAAAAAAAATTGGCCATTTGAAATTGAGAATGTCTGCACCAGTGCTATCAGGAAATAATGAAGAAAAGCTGTTAATCTCCTGCTGTTAACTCTAACTCAAAAGCAAAAGCTTCCCTACAAATATCCTGCTCTCTTGTAGAAATATTCTGCTTATATTTGTAATACTTAGGAAGTTGTTTTACCTAAACAGTATTAAAATTCTGTTGCTAATTCACATTTTAAAATAATATCCCTAAACCATATGCTCAAAATGCCCCCAGGCTTTTAAAATCCTTACTGAATGAGGAAATTATTCAATAAAACGAAATTGTCTCAGTGACTATGTTATTAGAGACATAGTTTAGTGGTTTTCCAGAAAGACAGATTACCTGGCCCAGATGGGTAATTTTCTTAGTCTGGTATCATCCTCCCTTGATAAAAATCAGTTCCAGTCACTAATATGAACATTTGCCATTTCCTCTTTGGAGACCAGGTACGAATGAAACTGTAGGTTTGGTGGACATAGAGAATCTTAAAAAGGTTAACATTCAAACAAGTCAATGAATCACATTTCTGTTCAGCAGAATATACTAGCATCATTCAGAAGTATATAAAGGCAGACAGCTCTGTTTTCTAGGTGTAACAATAAAACAGTCTGGAATATACAAACTTACTGAGCTCTGGAATGGTTTTGACTTGCATACTAGAAGTCCTACTTTGATGTGCTTGTCTAAATTAGGGGTGGCAAAGAAGCCATGTATTTTCAACTTGGGAACACTGAGGTGTCTAACACACATACACACACACACACACACACACACACACACCACCCCTCCTCCCAAAAAGCTATACATTTAAAGAAACACAGGGGATATTGGGAAGTTGAAAAGCTAATGTAGAAAGCACCTTTCTTTGGCAAGGCACAAAGACAATAAAAATGCAGGTATCTTCAATATTATAAACTGAGAAATCAGAAATTGTAAAAGATTAGAAAAGACTGGGAGATCTGTCCAATGTCACAGGGAAGTCATTGACATTGCTAGAATGTGGGGCCCAGATTTTCCCAACAGCAAGTCCAGCGTTTCTGACAAGGCTACTCTGCAATCAGAAAACAAGTTAGAGGAACTATTCCTTCAGATGCTGAAAGAGACCGATGCAAAGATATTAGACATCTTTATAAACTCTGCACACAATGATTGTACACTTACAAGAAATTCAATCTGTAATACACAGTATGTGTTAATATGCTTGCATAAATAATTTCTTCATTTGACCATTTTATAAGAAACTCTGTTATTGTTGTTGCCATTCTTAGTTCCATCCTGGTTACACTATGCCAAATAATTATTCCTGAAACTAAATATACCTTAGCCTTAATGGCAAAGCCCCAGCATGTAGACTGTTCCGGATGTGCCATTTACATTGCCAATTGCAAATAGCATATATTCTAACAGCTGGGCAGACATCACAGCATCTGGAGCAAGAATTAGCCTCTAGGTATGCAGTGACTAACAAAGATGCCGAAGCAAAGAAAGGGAAGCATTCACAATTTGAGGTTTTTATATATATGACAATCATGCTTAGCAAAATGGCTCAAATGTATCCAAAGCTCTCTATTCTCCAGAATTTTCAAAACCAATCTTAAATGTTTCTGGATCAATAAGAATTAGTTTAAATTGTGCTTGTCTCAGGCAAAGACGGCTGTGAATCAATCTCCTCCTAACTGTACATGAGCAGCTTAAAATTACATCACATGCCATGGCCAACAAGTGTTGGATGCCAACTCCAAATAGGGTAGATCTAATTTTCACTAGATTGGAATATGGAATACAGAAATGGATTTTGAAAATGTCATGGGAAATAACTGCATTGCCCCTAATGCCAATATGTTCCTTAAACATCCAAAACACAGATTAAATAGACTAGTAATACACATCACAGCACAGAATTGATTCATCAGTAATTTCTAAAAGATTCTAGTGTTGTGTGAAAATAGCTGTTGCTTAAAGGGACAGTTACCTACATTCTCCAAAAACTGTCTTCCCTATTTCATATTTATTTCTAACCAAGGTGTGTCACATATATGGGGTTCTTGCCCTTAATTCCTTATATATTTAAAAGAACTGAGAATTGTTTAATTAAAAAAAAAAAAAAAAAAACCTAAAGAGCAAGTGACTCCCATAATGTACAGGTGGGGAGGAGTTTCTATAACATATCCTGGCATAAAAGAACAAAGTGATTTCTCCATTTTCTGGTTATACACAACCCCTCTATTTGTATTATTTGTATTCATTACACTGCAACCTTATTCCAGAGAAAATTCAGGAGTTAGAAGAAATGGTAGAAACAGTAAATATTCTCAACACTTTCACTGCATTTAACTAATACACGCGTAAAGCCTGCAGTAGAAGGGAACTCTGGATAAATTAGTAACCACTCATCTGAACAGTTCACATGAATCATGAATACCTTATATATTCTAAATCAAAAATACCTTGAAAAAGTTCTATCCTTAGTAAGTTATTCTAAGAAGAAAACCAAATGAGAGACCTGAGAGATAATACTTAAAACCTGAGAAAATATTTAATAAAATTAAAAATAATACTAAATTTCTAAACGTATCTGGCTAAGGAGCAGTCAGAAAGGAACGCTCTTGCCTACTTATATTGAAGAGATACTAGATAAGATCAGATTTACCAGGGACCTGTCTGTTTTACATTTGGAGTCCCTTCTTAAAGATTTATGTTAACCCACTACTATCTTGTTGAGCCCTGGTTATTCACACAAGGAAAGTTAAAGACTGGACCTGCCTTTTCAAGCCTGGGGCAAGAGAAAGTTGAGCACCTCACAGAGAAGAGAAACTATTTGGTTTTTTAGGAAAGTTGCCAATTCATTCTCTATCCCAGCAGATAGTTGCTGAGGGGAGCCAGGCTGGAGTTAACTCAAAAGGGAATTAATTCATCTACTTTATTTCAGCAAAGGGAAGAGGTTTTTGCAAGGATACTGGCTGTTTGAGATGCAGAGAAATCACTAGGAAATGTCTGCCTGCAAGCAGTGATCCCAGGTGTGCTCACCTGCTGGGGGCAGGATGGGAGGAGCTAGAGCTCGCAGGCTCCGTGGAAGTCTGCAAGCTGACTACTAATCATTGCTCTTGGAGATGCTTTGATTTCTTCTAGGAAAGAAAGATAAAGGAGGGGCTAATGGGGCCAGGGCAGGAGCCTTGGAATATCTTGTATTTGTTTCTGACTCTTGCTATTTTCCTGTAGCACTCATTGCAGTTTCTTCCTCCCTGTCTGGTTTAATTTAGGGCTGGTATTTGTTTGTTTTTGTTGTTCTCCTTGATTTCCTGGAAGACTGACAAAGAGTCTGAAGAATGTGAATGTCTGCTCTGAATTAAGCCCACTGAGTTAAATTACTGATTGCAAAGGCAGCGGCTGGGAACGAGCACATTTCCATTCAAGTTAGAAAGAGGCACTCATGGTTCCAAAGCAATGCAAGAAACAAAGAGAACACGGCCCTTGTTCCTTGGTTGCTTGTAAGGAGGCAAGAATAAATTGCTTGCTTGTTTAACAGCTTTTGAAAGTAGCAGATAGATTGTTTGGGGTGACTCCATGTGGTTATGAGAGGTTGGACAACTGGAGTCATTTCCATAATCAGCAATTGCTGTTGTTGAAATTAGAGAGAAAAGTAAATGATAAATAAAGGAAAAACATGTCTGGGAGGAAGCATTATTCAATCATAAGCGATCCCAAATGGTTAAAAATAAAGCTTATATTACACTCCGGTGAATTTACAACAACATGGAAGGAACTAGGCCACTTGATTTCACAGTTCCAGGGAAAAATGAGGCTCTTTCTGGAACTTTTACTTTCCCAGCAATGTGTTTGTGATGCATTCCAGATGGACAAGCCTTGAAAAGTGACAGTATCCATCTATTTGTGAGAATGAACACAGAGAGAGTGAGAGTTTTCACATCCCTGTCTCCCTCAAACATAAACACCACAAACCACAAATGAATCCACTTAATCCAATTTGGGAGGACTCCTCAGGACGAAAGGCTTTATCGGTTATCATCAAAGCATCCAGTTTAATTCTTCTTCCCTGGAGTCTCTGAGGGGAGGGATAGGGCCAGAGTGGTTGATGAAATAAAAATAAAATAGAGCTAAAGACAGTTCTTTGGATGAAGATAGACAGCAGATATTTTAAAGCGTAGGTGACACAAAGCTGAAATACATCACGGATATGTTGTGAGTTCAATTAAAAAATAAAAAGATCGGAACAAATTGGAAACATGGTCTAACAGAATGACCTTTAGTAGAAATAAATGTCAGGACTTGAACTTGGTTTCAGAAATGCCCACGTGTGGGATAGAGGAGACATTGTTTAGCAGGAACCAGTAAAAGAAAATGTTTGTTGTTTGCTAATAAAACCCAGGAAAAAAACAACAGTGTCACAGAAAGAGCTAATGTATTGTGATTGCTGACTGACATTAGAGAAACACAGTAGCTGAATAAAGAGGGGGAACAAGCTGTGCCAAACCGTGGCATACCCCAGCCCTCCTATCACCATGCAGGAGAAGTCCTTCTAGCCAAAGCCCGGTTGTCTGGATTTGACCTCATCACCTTTCTAAGCAACCTGGCAGTTACTCCTCTCTTCTGTATCACTAAGTTCTGGCTCTTTTCTTGTTCCTTATCATCAGCATTTGATCACAAATGTTTGCAAGTCACAAAAACCCTCCCTGCACCCCCCACTTCCCTTGTGACTGCCACCTGCTCCTCCCCTTGCTGCTGAAGTCCTTCACAGCCGCTGTCAGCCCTCCTCTACCTCCCTGTCATCTTCACCCCACTGAAATTTGGCTTTTGCCCTCAGTGTCCCCCTGGAGTGGCTCTTGGTTAAAATCACTGATGACTAAAGGACAGGGATGAGCCCTTATTTTCCTTGGCTGCTGAGTAGCTTAGGTACCATTGACTAGTCTATCTTCTCTTATTATTTTTTCATTTGAGCTTCCTAGACACAGCACCTTTCCTGTTCTTTTCAGTTCTGTTGCTGTTATTTGTCTGTCGTTTTCCATTCAGGCCAGCATGCTTTGGAAGTGTCCTCTCCCCCATCCATTCTCTGTGTGTGTTGGTCTTCCTCACAGCTCCTGGTCCACTTCCATATCATGTTTCTGTCACAGCCAGGTGGCGGGAGTTCCCTGGATGGAGATCAAAGGCCAAGTGCCTGCTGTTTTACAGGGCCCTCCCCACCCTGCTCCACAGGGGATGCCCCCTAAGGGGACCCATGATGAGGACTCTGAACAGCAGAGCTGCCCCTGTGAGAGCCAGGTGGAAGAGTCAGTTATCTTTATACAGCAGTGGTTCTAAAGAGTTAACAATATTGGAGACTTTTAAAGACACTGCTGCCATAAGGAAACATTTTGAACTTAAATATGTGGAAGAATGGAGACCCCCACGTTACAGGATAGCTAACCACAGCTTCCCCCGAGGGGGTCTGGGGAGAATCAAAGATAGACAATGGAGGGCAGAGTAAAATGCTGCCCCAGAAATGCAAAACGAGTGAACGGGGATGGAAAAATAGGCCCTTTATGTCACTCAAGGAAGCATTAGGAGCCTTGGCTGGGCACGCCACCTTGAGGTAGAAAAGTAGCCGCTGTCTCTTTCCTTAATAGTAATGGCCAAATGTTAAATTTTTTTATTTAGCATTTAGAATGTGCCAAGAAATAGTTACGTTTGGGTGACCAACTTGGACTCCTACTTTTCCCTAACTTCTTTCTTCCTTAGAAATAGAATCCCTAAATCTTAGCTGGGCTCAGAGTGGTCTGTGCAAAAGAAACATTTTTCTGGTTTCCCTTGAGGTTCAGTATGGTCCTGTGTCTACATCTGGAATTAAACCAGGGGTAGTGAGCACAGAAATTATACTTACATGGAAAAGATTTGTCCTCCTAAATCTCTTCCTCCTGATTAAGATGTTTGCAAACACACAGGAAGCTGAACAAATTATACAGCACATACTCATATACCTACTATCTCTGCTCACAGTGGCTAACATTTTACAGCATTTGTTTTATATCTATTATTTATTCACTCATATATCCATTTTTTTCCAAAGCTGCAGACAAGAGTATACTTCACCCCTAAAATTAGCTTTCTTTATATTTTTCCAACAACCCTATGAGGTAGATACTATCAGTTCTGTTTTACAAATGAGTTAGCAGAAGGCCAGAGTCTCAGTAATGAGCTTAGGTCATGTTGACATTAATTGGCAGAACTGGAATTTTTCTCCAAAGTTGTGTTGTTAACCTATGAATTTCTCATCCCTTCAACCCCACTCCCACCTCCATAGAGTTTCTGAGGCTGTAGCGGGCATACATTTTTAACTTGATCACGACTCAGTATTCCCAGGGTACTATAAAAGGAGAGTTCTGACTGTTTTCCCCTCCCCACGTAGCAAGGAGAGAGGGAGTAACAGCCTGCCTCTAGGAGGCTGCCTTTGGTTGCCTTTCTTCCCCTTTGGATGGGAGGGAAGAGTGGTCACGAGGAGCCTCAACGGAGAATAGAAACTGTATCTCGGTTTTCCTTAACTAACATTTCTCTGTGGGAATAAACAATTCCATTAAATAAGGTGTGCCTCCTTCCCTCGAATTTGAAAGAACTCTGAATTAGAAAATGCACAGTTCTTCTTTCCCTGGCTTATCAATGAGACCTGTTCACCTCAGGTCTGCAGATGGTTACGCACTTTGGGGTTTGCCCAACCTCCCTCTGACGGACACAATTTCTGAAGGGCTCCTTGCATGTCATCAAGAATCATGACTCACAGCCGCCTGACAGTCACAGCTTCGAAGCTCCCAAAGCAATTGGTTTAGTAATTTATTTTGTGAACCGTGCTGTGGACATAAAACTTTAAAAAGTAAAGCTCAAGTTCCAATCTAAAGATCTGAAAAGAACATTTCCAATCTGTTGGTGCAGACTTTTCCATCAGCCCAGCTGGCAGTGGTTACCCTTGGCACCGGGTGGCCTCACGCAGTCGGGCCCAGCCGCTGTGTGGATGCAGAGGCGAGCGCAGCACAGAGATTACCACATTATCATCTCCGACTGAAACCAGAGTTCCATTTAACAAGCTGACAGGAGCAACAGGACCACAAAATAACAAGCAGATACACAGTGTGGTATTTGTCAAAGATAAAGGGCTGAGCTTGAGCTTAATGCTTCTCGAAGGTTTTGGAAGACATTCAAGTCGTCTTCCAGAAGCAGTTTCTGTTCCTTGAACTTCTTCCCACATTTCTCTTATTTGGGGTTTCCATTGTGACACATTAGCTTCATTTGGTGGCGATCTTTTGAAGACACCAAAAATGCCATTACAGTCTGTGCTGATTTCACTGACATGTCTTTGGTTTCCACACATGTACTTGACTCACTCAAGGCCAGGGCTAAATTCAATTCTACTTTATTGCTGTACCTTCCTAGAGCTAAATTTACAAATTGCACACTAACATGCACATGTGTTTACAATAAGACTTTCTGTAAGAACACACAGCCTCGTTTCTTTCCGGTTATAAAGTAAGCATAGAAAGATTTTAAAAACATAATATTTTAATCCAATCTCATCTTCCCTATTGCCAAAATCACATAAAATAAGATTCTTTTTGAAACATCAATTATATCTATTGCCATTTTATATTTGAACTTCTGAGAGTGCAATATCCTTACATCTCTCTATCACATGTATAAATTAAATTTGAAAAGTAAAAAACATGTTCTTCCTGTTCTCTTCAGAATGGGTGAAAGCGGCCAGGAGAACATGCACTATGGCATGCATTAGAAGAATTAATTTGGGGGTGGGTTCGACAGCTTATGCCACCCAAGGCTGAAGAGAAGCTAAATTTTTTGAAACTAAATATCATGTAGATTTAGAGAAAGTAGATGTCCTTTTATTTTTATAGATAAATTCTTACACACATAAAAATGAAATTTCTATAGTCATCAAATACCCAGACAGTCTGAAACGATTCACACACTGAAATGTGTGGCTCTGTCTCTCGTCACTCTTTAATGGTTTCTTAGGAGAATCACACTGTAGGAGAATGTTTTGTCCTGGCAAAGTCTCCCTTCTTGGGATGAAGCTTTATTTCTCTTACCTCCAAAGCTCTTAGGTAGATCTTTAACTTGCTCATAACAAGGTTAATTTCTTTGGCTAGTACAATCTATCCTAAGTTGGGCATTTTGCAAACATTGGTCTAAATACGCTTACATACATGTTGCCACCACACACTAAACATTCTGAGGGCAACTCTCTGACACAGACCGTGAGCCATCAGCCTCCCCACTGCTCGCCAGAACAATCCTGAATAATCTGTCCCTTCATGATGCTCTCCTCAAGTCTGTGTCAGGAATGAAACACTCCAACTGAAATCTCTTACAACAGCAAATTCCCCACATATTTCTACTGAGTTAGGGAACTGAAAATGCAATAGCTCTCCATATTTCAGCAACAAAGAGTAAGTGCTTCAGAGCTGAAGTGGAGATACCCAGAAGAGCTGGATGGGGGGAGTTTCCTTTCAGAACATCTCTTATATATGGATGACTGCAAATAGCTTAGAGTATGAGGTATTTGCAGCCAAACAAAAAGAAATTGTTCTAGCACCAGTTACAGCTGCCTGAAACTATGGCCCAGTGAGGCCTGGGAGGAAGCTGTACCCACGTCTTGGCTTTTGGTCAATTCTTTCCCAGGATGGTCCATGATACGGCTGCTAATGTGTCCTATGAGGGCAGATACAGTAGGGATACATTACTGAGATTCCCAGTAAATATGAAGAAACAGACTACAAATTCTAGTCTGATACAGGGTGCAGCAGAGCAGATGGAGAAGCACATTGAGGAATATGAAATTTTCTATATGTTAAGAAAAAATTAAAATAACACATTATAGAGATATGGGAAACTTCTGAGACATAAAATACAGTCTACACATAAATGCTATTTGTTTAAGCTTTACAATGACAATAGTAACTGAACGTGTATTGGCTCAAGGACTGGGACAAACATACGGCAGATGAAGAATAGGAAGAAGAAAAATAAAAATGACAGCATTTTGTTTTCATTTTCTCTCTTGGCTGAAACATGGACCATGGACCATTCCATCATACACACACAATTATAAGTGTGTGCACCCACACAAGCATACGTATACTAACACACACACACACACACACACACACACACTTTGCTCTCACTGACCTCTGTTTCATCTTTATGTCCTAACTGAACTGGGCAATAGAGGAGAGGAAGGATTTGGGTTCTCACTCTGCTGACTACTTCTAGATACTTTATATAATATTTAAGAGTCAACAGCAAGACCTCAGCCTTTCAAAAACCTGTAACGTATGTAGGGCTAGTATGTTAACCCGGGGGCATGAACGGAGCACCCACCATGAGCCCCAGAGACAGCTGAGCATAGGGCTAAGGAGAGAAAATCTGAGTTTATAGGCTTGTAAGTAGCATCTCAACTCAATCCAGTCTCTCTTTGTCTCGCCTTGCGTTGTTTCTCCCTTAGCTCAGTACTAGCTGTTGATGATGTGATCCTTCGTGGCTTTTCGTCTTCACATATGTTGACCTAGAGCCACAGGTGGGGTGCTCAGTAAGAGATGGGACCAAATGACGCAACTCTTCAAGCACATGGCAGGTTAGCAAATCACTTACGACTCCCAGTAACCAATAAGGCTCATCGGCATCTCCTGCTTCATGTTACACGAGGAATTACAGTAGGGTCAGGGTAACGGGCCTTACAGTCAAAATGCCTAGATTTGTCATTTACTTGCCACATAAATTCAGAAAAATTTCTTAATGTCCTCATTGCTCAGTTTCCCCACTTGTAAAAGGGGGGTTGAGGGCTATTTTGTATTATCACTTACAAAATAACTGTTCATTGGGAGGTTTAATTCACATACTACTCTTAGAAGAGCACCTGCCACATAATAAAGCATTATTAGATATTTAGGATTTGTGGTACCTTTTGAACTGACCTAATTCTCTCACATCAGCAAGAAAGGTGAATTCAGATATCAGAGCCCGTACTCTAGCTATGGATAGCTAGACACACACACACACACACACACACACACACACACACACACACACAATCAACCTGCAAAGGAGATACCTTCCTGTGTATAAATAATGTTAAGATGTTAAGTTCTGGAGATGGGTTTTGAAATTTAAAACAACTCCAAGGAATTGGTTAAACTATGGATTCCTAGGAACTGCCAAAAGGGACTGTGAGTCAGTAGGTCTACAGCAGCATTCAACACCAGACACCTCTGAGTCATCTGCTGCAGATGATCTGAAGATGTCTTCTTGAGAGGAAAAGTCATTGTGATTAAAACTATAAAATGGTCCTCTTCAGTGAGTCTTTATTTGCTTTTTTCACCCAAAATAAATAAAATATAATTAAAGAAAAACACAAGTATCAAAGCATATCACATTTTTTTTTTCATGAAACTTGAATTTTCAACCACAGATGTCTACTGGAGTTGGATATAAAATTAAAATTTTTTTAATGCATTAGAGACAAAAAGTTGGAAAGTCTATGCTCTAGGGAATTCATAGTATTCACATCAAGTGACATGCAATCACAAGGTGTTCTAAAGTCTGGAGCTACCTAAACAAGTGTAGGATAAAAAAAACAGGGATGTATGAAGTCAGAAAGGAAAGACAACTTAGATATCAACAGGTATAAAGAACTGAGTTATCAATATGCAAAGAAAGAGTAGTCAGGAGGCTAAAATCAAATTCTGACTCATAATTGGAGTGACACACATGTGAAATCCTTAATGCGTGGATCAGAGAGCATGGAGCTCTGACAAATGGTGGAGGAAGCCTAAGTTTGAAAGAGGCTTTACATTCTACCTAGCTATTACTACCAGCCCCTTCTCAGTCTCTCAACAAATTTCCTTTCTGTTGGAATTCTTCATGCTTCCTCGAAGCTTAACGGTGATTTTTTTTTTTATTATTTATTTTGGAAAGCCCAGAGAAAATTGTTTCAGTATGTTCTTTAAATTAGTTTCCTTGCAGTGTTTTCCTTGTGCACATTAATTACAGCTCCCTCGAGGGCTGCAGTACCATATAACACACTGTAACTTTGCTCCCCAATCTTCTTTCTCCACTTTAAGTGGCCAATTCTCTCTACAATCTGGGCTCTACATTAATATGTAAGTGAGAATTGCATAGCTGAGATTCTTTCAACTATAAGAAAAGAAAGGAAAATGTGATCATCAGTTCTTGAGCACACCAAAGTTAAAATGAATAGTTGTGGCCTATAAAATGAAGTCGTTAGATTAAATGACCTCTGAGGTCCCCCCTTTTAGCTCAAACATTCTCCAAAGAGAGTTTCATTTAATAGCTGAAAACACAGGAAAGAGATCAGTGGGACTTTGAGGAAGCTAAGCAATTCTTATTAGCATGATCTGGCTAGATTTCCAAGGGTTCTCAAGAAAAGAGTGCATGGCTGAGAATCTACATTTGAGTTGTCACTGTACTAGGCAGTAGAGTCAAGCAGGTAGCCCCAGAAAGTATAATTACTTTTTAATTCCCAAAGAGAGTGAACAGTCCAAAGACGCTGTAATATAATTTAATGTCTCACCCTATAGCCACAGGTGATTAAGGAAGAAAAAAATTAGCTAAGTACAAAATATTGTTCTAAAACAGATTGTCAGATTTCTATCTTTTCAGATAGGGAAAGCAATGGCAGGTTTCAGAATCAGAACAGGTCATTTATTGGCTAGTTAGAACTGGAAGGTTTAGCAGGAAACTTTAAGGAGCTATGTTAAGGAGTGTTCAGGCCCAGCTACTTATTAAACAGCTCCTAGGACACAAATTATGCAGTTTATATAGGTTATCTTATTCCCTCTGCTCATCTCTTTGAAGTAGGTGTTTATATTCCCATTTTTCAGATGGAGAAATATAGGCTCACAAAGGTAAGTAACAAATGCTAACCAGTATCAAGGTCAGGCTTTTAACTGGGGTAACAATTTAATCTAATCTCAGGTAGCTTGAAATAGAAGATAGGCCTCTCAGCTTTATGAATGTCAAGTTTGTGACCTAATAATATCCATCAAGGGTTCCTTAATATGTCCCATCTTCTTCATTCTGTCACTTAGCCAGATTCAAAGCCCTGGGCAGGCTCTTGCTATTAGAAAGAAATCCTCTCAGTGGCTCGAACATTCACAACCCTGCTTCCAACAGATAGCAGTAGTTAACAAGAGTGTTAAACTGTACATCACTGATACAGGGGCCAAGCTCTGCCAAGTTTTCAGCCTGACAACTCTAACTTTTCTTAATTTATGCTCTTCTACTGAGCTCTCATCCCATCAAAGTATTAAATCTACCACCTCTATGTAATGATCTAGATACACATATATTTTTCAGATCTTCAGTTCTGATATCTCTTTTGACCCGCTGGCCCATACCTGCAGGGTGTGACCACAGGCACGTCAAACTACTTCTTGCCCTCTGACTTCTTCACCCTTTCTCAGGGAGCCGCACTTACATCTGTAATCATGACTTCAGTAAACAGCACCACTGTTTACATATTTAACCACTGTGGTGTCGTCTCCTCAATGAGCAGATGGACACATACAACATAGGAGCCAAATTAAATAGTTGCTGCTGGCTTGTTGCGATAACCCCTCCTTTCCCTGATACAAGTATCATCTCTTCTAATATGTTTTCCACATTCTTTTAAAGGTTCAATCTGAAGATATGCTTTTGATCATGTTACTCTCCTCCTACTCAGTAACTGTAAATGATTGCCAGTGACCTTTAGCAGTGGTTTGAACTTGGGTTCCAAGTTCATAGATGTGTCTGTATGCAACAGTGATTAAGTGTGCATGTTTTCCTTGGGAGAAGGCCTTGAGCTTTCTTTCAAAGAATGCCTAGAGAGGGAAGTGGTCCCAAAATAATGAATAAAAAGCAAAAACAGAAATGGACAAACAATGGACTACTGGGAATCAACAGTTGAGGTCGACACTCCTTTGCTGGACATAGAAAGCCCCTTATTATCGGGTCCCTGCCAAGCTCTTGCATTTCTTCTCTCACTACCCACCACCTCACATCCATTCTCATACTTAATTTTGCACCATTTTCCATCTTCCCTTTCTGTCTTTGTGCTTTCTATTCCTTATTCTTGCCCCCATTTTTTACCCAGCAAATCATAACTTACCTTTCAAAGCCTAGTTTGTAAATCCCCGCAGGACATCTCAAGCGGACCGATCACTCCTTCTGGCATGGATTGAGCTGTCATCTAGCACTCATCATGTCACCTGCTGTTCTGTATTTCTGTGTCATCCCTCCCTTTTGTGGACTTTCCAGTGGCAGATTCTGGACCTTTATTTATTACTTCTCCACAACACTCTCAAAATATTTATTGAATTAATAATAAACTCTGTAGCCCATGACAAGAGAAGAGAGATTGAAAGCATTAAAACATATTTTAAGTCAAAGAAGCAATTTTGGATCCTGAGAATATTTATGGAAGAAAGAATATAGTATAATTGGAGATGTGAAAAGACCTGTTTGTTTGTTTGTTTGTTTGTTTTGCAGTTTTTGGCGAGGGCCGGGTTTGAACCCGCCACCTCTAGTATAGCTGGTGCCCTACTCCTTGGAGCCACAGGGGCCACCCAAGACCTTGTTTTTTTTTAATGAACCTTAGTCCTAGAGTTAGTTTCCAAAGAGCACTATTTAATTACATTTGGCATATTAGATATTTGTTTACTTTCAATAAAAACTTTAATTTTCTTAGTACACTGGCTGATATCACTACTAAGCCTTATTTATCAAGATTAGCAAGCTATTAGAAACTGCTATATAAAGCCCAGGTCATTGCTAGAGTTGACTTGAGCAAGATGTAGATGTAACTATCCTTACAATTCTAACAAGAAAAAAAGCGTTATTTGTCCCCTTCTTATACTTTACATGTATTGACAAACAACAGTTTATTCTCATAATGGTGTCATTTTTCCCTGAGTAATTCTTATTTATTTCTCTTTGATGATACTTTCACTTGTAATCTTTTAGAACAGTGGAAATACCAGATGAAAAGAAAAACACAGCAAAAAACTAGAAGAGAAACAATAATACAGAAAAAGTGTCAGGGTGAATCGACTGCCCATGCCCACATCATGGAAGTGGGGTGAAGATTAGAAGAGGCATAAGCATTAATTTAAACATAGTGAGTGGTTTGGGAGCTAGCCAGGGCAGAGAGGACGCCTATCTGAATGAATAAAAAATTTCTCATGTTGGCATCCCAGAGGATGAAAAGTAGACTAGCAGATACGCAAAACCTAGAGTCCGAAGGATATGGAAACAGTATTGGGTAAAGCTCAGATAAACAACATTGGAAAGGGTCCAACAGAGAAACCGAGAGGTCAATACTGACCAACAGCAGTGATCCCCCAAATTTTTCACTCCAAGACCTGGAAAAATGGAAGACACTTTTTCCACAGA
Organism: Loris lydekkerianus; assembly: GCA_963574355.1. Taxonomy (NCBI): domain Eukaryota; kingdom Metazoa; phylum Chordata; class Mammalia; order Primates; family Lorisidae; genus Loris; species Loris lydekkerianus. Next base: position 25,163 of record CAUYPK010090177.1, read on the forward strand.
TGGGGGTAGGAGGTGGGGGGCAGGGAATGGTTTCAAGATGATTTAAGCACATTGCGTTTATTGTGCACTTTATTTCTATTATTATTACATTGTAACATATAATGAAATAATTATACAACTCACGATAATGCAGAACCAGTGGTAGACTTGAATTTGTTTCTTGCAACTAGATGGTCCCATCCTGTGTTTGCAGTCATTACTTAGCTCTCGCATCACTGCCTCAGCTCCACCTCAGATCATCCGGCATGAGATTCTGATAAGGAGCCCTCTACCTGGATCCTTCACATGCACTATTTATTGTGGAGTTTGTGCTCCTGTTAGAATCTAATGCCACCACCTATCTGACAGGCGGTGGTGCGAGTGATGGGGAGTGGCTGTAAATACAGGTGGAGCTTCATTCATTAGCCTGCCTCTCACCTCCTGCTGCTCTGCCCTGGTTCCTAACAGGCCCGGAATCAGTACTGGTCAGTACCCTGGGGGTTGGGGACTGCAGACCTAGAGGATATAATATTCAGAGGAGGCTTCTAGACTATTCCGGCAGGAAGGAATCTTAGTCCCATTCATTTGCTGTCTAGAGGAGAATTATAGATGGCAAAATAGGTCAGGTAACATATTCAACATTTCTCTCCTTGTCTTTTCTCACTCCTTGCTTACAGAATAAAGTCCAGCTCCTCGGTGCATCAATGTTTTCACTTTCCAGTGTGACTTCATAGTACTTCATAAAGGCTTACTTATCAGTTTACTTGAGAGCATCCTGTGTTGCTCCCTGTTCCCCTGCTCATGCTATTCTTTCTGGATTGAATGCCTTTCTAACCTCTATCCATTTCATAGAATTCTGGTTTCAAGAGCCCATTCAAAATTCTGAGAGTTTTAAAAGTCTGAAACATTTTCTTTACATCTCTCCCTTTTAGGAAATGATTTTCCTCACTTTAAAACCATGTCACACTCTGTGGTATTTCTCCAGTGCAAATGTCACCTTGTATTATGACTGTAGAGAGTCTTCATAATCAGGTGTCAAACGCTAACAACAATGAGGCTGCTTGAGTAATTTTTGTGCTCACTGTCACTCAGACCCTTGTACATATTGAGGATCTGGCAGTGTTTACTTAAGGAATGAATGAATGAAGCTATTAAATCTCATCAGCTAGCTAGCTATTTTCTATCTATTCTTGTGTCTATTTACATTATTTGTGTGTTATGGGAGCCTTGGAGGTCATGTCAACCTTTCTACATTGCATACAAGATGCATAATATGTACCACTGAGCACTTAACTATCTGCCAGGACCCACGGAAGGTGCTTTACATATATTTCATTTTATTATTTATAACAAACCAGTTTGATGAATAGCTATTGTTATTCTTATTGGATACACAAAATAACCAAGGCTTAGGAAGACTGATTAATCTTCTAAAGGGTCATCCACACTTTAGATGGCATAAAAAAATTTGAAAACATATGATTCTAAAGTCTATAATAGAGCAAAATAAATTATGGCTTAGTTTCACTGCTGTAGTTCAACTCCTCTACAGAAATTTTTTAGTTGTATACACAAGTACACACACACACACATACACACATATATACTAATTTACTTATATAGAGGGTAAGAGATGTTACCTATGTGTTACTTTTTGAGGTTGAATTGAAGGTTCCATTACTGACCAATTGTACTTAGATAGGGGGTAGAGTAAGATGGCAGACTAGAAACATCTCCTTATTACACACTCACAGCAAGGCAGAGGAAAGAAAATTCCAAACACCTCTGGCTAGGCTAACAAACATATGAAAAAAAAAATGCTCATCAACCCTAATTATCAGAGAAAGGCAAACCAAAACCACCTTGAGATATCACCTAGCCCCAGTAAGATAAGCCCACGTCACAAAGTCCCCAAAGCTATAAATGCTGGTGTGGATGTGGAGAGAGGAGAACACTTTTACACTGTTGGTGGGACTGTGAACTAATACAGCCACCTTTGGAAAGAAGTATGGGGAATCCTCAAAGAACTCAAATTACACTTGCCATTTGACCCCTTAATCCCACCACTAGGCAGAAGAAAAAAATCCATTTATCATAAGAACCTATGCACCAGATTGTTTATCTCAGCTCAGTTTACAATGGTCATGATGTGGAGACAATCCAAATGCCCATCAATTCAGGAGTGGATTAACAAACTGTGGTATATGTACACCATAGAATACTATTTAGCCATAAAAAAGGTGGAGACTTCACATCTTTCGTGTTAACCTGGATGGAGTTGAAACACATTCTTCTCAGTAAAGTATCATAAGAATGGAAAAGCAAATATTCAATGTACTCAATATGACCACAAAGCCAGAAGACAGTCAAACTCATACCCACAGAGGAGAAAAACTCATTTCAATTCAAGTTGGGGGGAGGAGAAGTGACAGAGAGGGAAGAGGGGAAGAGGGAAGATTTGGGGTTCTCCCACTTAGTGGGCACAATGTAGGAGTGTAGGGCACACCTTTTGTGTGTGGGATATGACTACAAGGGGGACTCTAGCCAACAAATTCAAATATTTTGACTTGGTTGTTTGTACCCTCACACTAATCTGAAATAAAACAAAATTTTTTTTAATGAAAAAAAAAAGTGTACCTAGACATGCTCTGCACATTCATTGTACCTGCAAATTCATACACTTTTGGCAAATGACCCATTTTACTTCCAATGATATGTCTTAAAATGTCTATACATTTTTGGGCACCCTCTGTATATGTATATACATACATATCTATACACATATTCACAAATATACATACAGATATATGTATGAAAATATATTTTAATTATATTTGAAACAGTATTCTAATTAGGCACAGTAATTTGTCAAATATGACATCTTTAGTTCTGTCAAAAAATCATTTTATACAGATGAAATCAGTGAATGGTGCCAATTATAATATCAGATACACACTGAAGCTCCCTATTTTTATATGAATGAGTCACATAAATCATAGGATTAGAATACAAGTAAAATTTAGAGTTTAGTGCCTTAGAAATTCCATTCCATTGTTGCCAAGCCTACCAAATTCATACAGAATATACCTAAGTAACTAACTTTGTAACATATTCAAGAGCCTACTCAGAACCCAGTATGTTTAATTGTCTTTAGTAGATGTTGACATGGTATCACAGTCTCTCACATAGGTCCAGCCTTATCTGTACCACACAGAAACTTCTTATTTACCAAAACTCCTATCTCCATTCTTGCTGGCACTCAATTGGACTACACTTTCTAGTTTCCCTTGAAGTTTAGTGTAGGCCTGCAGTTATATTCTGAACAAAAGAATGTGAGAGAAAATCAAACAACCTATCATGCATACTCCTTCATGCTTTTATCCCTTTGGTCAAATGAATATCAGTGTCCAGAGGAACCACAGAAGCCGTACACCAACAGTGGGAAAGTCTCAAGTAGCCTGTATTCCTAAATGACAGTGTGTAGCAGATCTGCCTAACTCTTGCTGAACAGTAGCACTCACCTACACTGAACTGTAAATACCTCTATTTTGTTAAGCTGCTGAAATGTGTGTGTGTGTGGGGGGGGGGTTGGTCATAGCACCTATCAATGTCCTAATACATTAGTCTAAGTCAGTGGTTCTCAACCTTCTTAATGCCGCAGCCCTTTAATATAAGTCCTGTGGGTCACGTCCCACAGCTTGAGAACCACTTGTTTAAGTGCTCCCAGTTTCAGCAATTTTTACTCCTAATATTATTTACATAAAAGTTTTTTTGTTTTTTTTTTTTCTTTCTCTTTGTGAGACAGAGTCTTAAGCTATTGCCCTGGGAAGAGGGCCATGGTGTCACAGCTCACAACAACCTCCAACTCTTGGGCTCAAGCGATCCTCTCATCTCCGTTTTTCTATTTTAATAGAGACAGAGTCTCACTTTTGCTCAGGATTGTCTCCTAAGCTCAAGCTATCCAACCACCTGAGTCTTCCAGAGTGCTAGGATTACACGAGTGAGCCACAGTATCTGGCCTTAAGTAAAATTTTTAAAAATGAAATTTATAAACAACAACCAAATAATACTCCTGTTTAAGCTAGAAACACATTGAAGCATATAATTAAATTAATTCCAGGCATAATTCTGTATTTTCAGAATTCTGTGGTCCAGGTTAGCTCTGTCATGTCACTTTGTTCCTGGTCTTTGATATATTCATCTGTTATCTGCTCCCGCCTTCTTCAAATAAATCGTGCAGGAAGCCTTCAGATGTTCCTTTCCCTTACTCACAGTCCACGTCTTTTACTGTATGGATTTTGCTGATGGAAGGGCAAAAAAGAGGCCTCTAATCTTCTTGCTGTATTACTTCTTTGTATACCTTACATGGCACCCTCTGCATTCACCTTTCATTTCTCTTTCTCCTTCTCAGCCTTTGAACTTCCATTTATGTACTGTGATCTGTTTCCCTCCTGTGGAGCTCATGGAATTCCTTGAGTCCTTCCCAGCTTTTGCTTTCAAGATTTAACTTTGCTTTTATTTTTTTTTTATTTATTTATTTTTTTTTTTTTGAGATGTAACATTTTTTTTTTTTTTTTTTGAATTTATTTATTTTTTTATTGTGGAGAAGGGGCAGGGAAAGAAGGTGGGGGAAGAGGTGAGTGACAGGGTCGGGCCAGTGGCATGGTACCACATTGGCTGTATCTAGGTAGAGGCAGTTTC
>CAUYPK010090178.1:0-44591 GCA_963574355.1 Loris lydekkerianus
AATCGGCCTGGGTGAATATTTTATGAGGAGGACTCCCCAGGCAATTGAAGCAGTATCAAAAATACACTACTGGGACCTGATCAAACTAAAAAGCTTCTGCACAGCCAAGAATATAGTGAGTAAAGCAAGCAGACAGCCCTCAGAATGGGAGAAAATATTTGCAGGTTATACCTCTGATAAAGGTATAATAACCAGAATCCACAGAGAACTCAAACATATTAGCATGAAAAGAACAAGTGATCCCATGTCAGGGTGGGCAAAGGACTTGAAGAGAAACTTCTCTAAAGAAGACAGACGCACGATCTACAGACACATGAAAAAAAGCTCATCATCCTGAATCATCAGAGAAATGCAAATCAAACCTACTTTGAGATATCACCTAACCCCAGTAAGAGTAGCCCACATAACAAAATCCCAAAATCAGAGATGTTGGAGTGGATGTGGAGGAAAGGGCACACTTCTACACTGCTGGTGGGAATGCACACTAATACGTTCCTTTTGGAAGGATGTTTGGAGACTACTTAGAGATCCAAAAATAGACCTGCCATTCAATCCTATAATTTCTTTACTAGGTATATACCCAGAAGACCAAAAATCACAATATAACAAAGACATCTGTACAAGAATGTTTATTGCAGCCCAATTCATAATTGCCAAGTCATGGAAGAAGCCCAAGTGCCCATCGACCCACGAATGGACTAGCAAATTGTGGTACATGTATACCATTGAATATTATGCAGCCTTAAAGAAAGATGGAGACTTTACCTCTTTCATGTTTACATGGATGGAGCTGGAACATGTTCTTCTTAGCAAAGTATCCCAGGAATGGAAGAAAAAGTATCCAATGTACTCAGCCCTACTATGAAGCTAATTTATAGCTTTCATATGAAGGCTATAACCCAACTATAGCACAAGAATATGGGGAGAAGGCCAAGGGAGGGGAAGGGAGGGGGGAGGTTAGGGTGAAGGGAGGGTAATGGGTGGGGTCACACCTCGGTGCATCTTAGAATGGGTACAGGTGAAACCTACTAAATGCAGAATACAAATGTCTACATATAATAACTAAGAAAATGCCATGAAGATTATGTTTAACAGTTTGATGAGAATATTTCAGATTATATATGAAACTAGCACATTGTACCCCTTGATTGCACTAATGTACACAGCTATGATCTAACAATAAAAAAAAAAAAGAAAATTTAAAGAAAATAAAAATAAAAAAAAATAAAGTTAAATGTAGGCCAGGCACAGTGTCTCACACCTATAATCCCAACACTCTGGGAGATTGAGTCTGGTGGATGACTTGAGCTCAAGAGTTTGAGACCAGCCGGAGCAAGAGTGAGACCCTGTCTCTACTAAAAGTAGAAAAACTAGCCAGGTGTTGTGGCAGGTGCCTGGTAGACCCAGCTACTCAGGAAGCTGAGGCAGGGAGGATCCCTTGAGCCCAGGAGTTTGAGCTTGCTGTGAGCTATGAAGCCACAGCACGCAACCCAGGGCGACAGAGTGAGACTCTGCCTCAAAAAACAAATAGATAAATAAATGAATAAACAAATAAATGCATACATAATAAAGTTATACCTCAGTTTGACAACTTAAGACAAACGGATCACTTCCTGGGAAAACAAAAACGGCTGCAATGCACCCAACACGAAACAGATAATTTAAGAACCTAGCAACAAGGAAGGGAATTAAATTTGTAATTTAAAAACTCCCCAGAAAGAAATCTCTAGGCCAGATGGTTTCACAGGAGAATCTAACAAATAATTAAAGAAAAATTAACACCAATTCTACACATCCTCTCCCAGAAAACAGAAAACGATGAAGTAGTTACCAGTTCATTTTGTAACGTTATTACCCTGATACCAAAGCCAAAGTCAGTAAAAAGAACTACAGACAAACAGCCCTCATGAATGTACATACAAAAAACCTTAACAAAATATTTTCTAACAGAATTCAGCAATATATAAACAGATTTATAAACTACAACCAAATGGAGCTTCATCCAGAGACACAGGCTGGGTCAACAGTCAGAAACCAATCCTTGTGACCCACCAGTCAGCAATCTAGCCCAGAAAAAGCACACGATTATGTCAACTAATGCAGAAAAAGCATCTGACATAATCCATCGCCCTTGCATGATAAAAACTCTCAGAAAACAGAAGTAGAGAAAGATAAAGAGCATCTATTAAAGAGTCTGCAGCTGACACCACTCTTCATGCTGGAAGACTGGAGGTTTCCTTCCCAATCAGGGCGAGGAGGTCTGTTCCCACTACGCTCACACAACATAGAGCTGGAAGTTCTGGGCACAGCACTAAGGCATGAAAAGGAAACAAAGGCATATAGGTGAAAGGAAAAAAGATAAAACTGTTACTGGTGGCAGATGACATGGTTGCCTACTGGGAAAATCCGAAAGAGACTACAAAAAAACTCCTAGAAATAGTTAAATAGTTCAGCAGGTCACAGGACACAAGATAAACATTGAAAAATCAGCTGTGCTGGCCACATTGGCTCACGCCTATAATCCCGGCACTCTGGGAGGCCAAGGAGGGTGGCTTGCTTGAGGTGGTAAATTCAAGACCAGCCTGAGCAAAAACGAGACCCCGTCTCTACTAAAAACAGAAAAACTGAGGCGAGAGGATCACTTGAGCCGAGTTGGAGGTTGCTGTGAGCTATGACACCACAGCACTCTACCCAGGGTGACAGCTTGAGACTCTGTCTCAAAAAATAATAATAATAATTAACCAGATGTGGTGGTACATGCCTATAGTCCCAGCTACGTGGGAGGCTGACCTAGAGCCAGAATGACTGCTTGTACCAGAAGTTCAATGTTACAGTGAACCATGATGGCACCTCTATGCTCTCCAGACAGACACCCTATCTCTAAAAAAAAAAGAAAAAAATATTAGGTATAAGTAAGTCTAACAAAAGATACACTGGACCTGTATGCTGAAAACTACAAAATGCTGATGGAAAGGTCAAAGAAGGTCTAACTAAATGGACAGACTCATCATCTTTATAGACTGGGAGGCTCAACAGAGTAAAGATGTTGATTCTCCCCCAAATTGATACACAGAATAAGCTTAACATGCTTCCCACCAAAATCCCAGCAAGGGACAGGTACTGTGCCTCATGGCTGTAATCATAGCACTTTGGGAGGCCAAGGCAGGAGGACTAGCCTGGGCAACACAGCAAGACCCCAGCTTTTCAAAAAATAAATTTTAAAAAGGACCCTGTTAGGACAATGCAAAGACAAGTCCCACGATGGGAGAAAGTATTCTATAAACCACATCTCACAAAGGACTAGTATCTGGAATATATAAGGAATTCTCAAAACTTAATAGTAAAGTAATGGTCAATTAGAAAATGGGCAAAAACACGAATAGGCCTTTCACCAAAGAAGACATAATGATGGCAATAAGCATATGAAAAGCTGTTGGACATCATTAGCCACTAGAGAAATGCCAAGTAAGCCCATCGTGAGCTATCAGGACACACCTAGCAGGATGGCTGAAGAATGCTGTGACCCCGCCAAATGCCAGCGAGCACGAGGACGCATTGCTGAGGGGACGTAAAGTGGCACCACCACACCCAAGACAGGCAACTGCCGTGTTTAATTGCAACTGAGACCCGGCAGTGGAGCTCATGGGCCTTCATTTCAGAGAAATGCAAACTTGAGTCAATAAACCTGTACACAAACGTTCACAGGAGCTTTATTTGTATACCCCAAAACAGGAATCGGCCACGCTGTCCTTCAACAGTGAATGGTTCACCAGCTGTGAGGCCCACACACTGTGCAGAGCCACTCAGCGCTAGGGTACATGCAAGGACTCGGGTGCAACCTGCCACCAGTCCCCTTTCGTCACACCCCTGAAACAGCAAAGCCACAAGCAGGGGCACAGACCCAGCAGCAGAGGGAGGAAGGTGGTGCTACAGCCCAGCAGCCTGAGGGCTGTTTCTGGTGACCCTGGACTGAAACTTGGGATGCACACACCAGTCTTCCTTTGTGAGACTGCCTGTGGCCCTTGGGGAAACTGGGTACTTGAGGCCTTGTGTTATTTCTGACAGCGGCATATGAATTTATAATTATCTCAAAATACAAAGTTTAATTTTTGAAAAGCTTCCTGCCTGCCCTTATATTTCATTTTTATGATCCTATTTGGCAGCTTATTTTTCTGGTGCCTCCTCCCGTGAAAACAAGTCTCTCTAGAGAGAACAGAAGGTAACTCAGTTTTCTCTTACGCGGATATTTAAATTCTTTATATTTAGTAACTTCAAGCCTTTATTGGTGGTGTCGTGTACATTTTTGGACGGTTGTCAAATTTGGGAAAACCTCTGTCTGTTTCTTTCATATATGAGATATATAACTTGGGTATTCCGAGTTTGGGTTTTGTGCAGACTGACCTCAGTCCTTGACATGATCATCCCACTGGCTGGTGCGTGACTGAGGACCTCGTCATACAGGGAAATCACTGGGGACTACTTAGCATCTCCACCTGCAATCCGAAATATACAAGCCCAACTCACTTGAACTTCTCTCCCCATCCCCAGACTCAGGGGTGACATTTGTAATTGCCACAACTAGGGGGACAGCACTGGCTTCTATATGGCTGAGGCCACGGATACTGCACACCCTGCGGTGCACAGAACACCCACAGCACGGCCGCCAGCTCGGTCCCCACAGTGCCGGAGCTGAAAAAGCCTTCACTGATCCCAACATGAGGGCTGGCCAGTGCCACTCAGCAGGGTTGTAATGGAGGAATGAGACTGCAGTCTTCACTGTTTGTGGTAAATATTTTATTTTTATCCAATTTTACAAAAACATGCCCATAGGAACACAGGGCTAGGGCCCTTCAGGCTGAATCTTTACTGGTCTCATGGTCAATTTGCCCCAGTGCCCGGTGGGGGTGAGGAACAGTGTGCACAGGACCCACAAGGACAGGTACAGGTTGGTATTTGGTCCCGGGGTGGGTCAGGGTCCCACCCCTCTTCCACAGGGCAAGGCGTCAAACATCAGAGACCCTGCCCAACATCACAGTATGAGGACTGCACCCCTGGGTTCCAGACCCGGCTCCTCACCCTGTGCTCATTGGGGGCTCCTACCACCTGTCCCCAGACCAATCCACCTTCCTTCCACCTCACAACTGATATGACCATCCCGTGTGTATTTGTGTTTCTGAAAGGTTAAGGGCTTTTTTTTTAATGTTAATAACTTGAAAATACTTTACAAAAATAGAAAAGATCATTAGCTTTTTCTAGCTAGATGCCTATTTCAAGTAGATTATAATTACAATCACTTTCAGATACTAAATCACAAACCCCAGGAAGTCATCAGGAAGCACCAGCTAGGGCTTTAAAGCCTTTCCTCTCCTCCCCTCAGCTCTTTCTTGAAAGCTTCCAAGTGGTGGCCCTGGGAACAGCCTTTAGCCCCCTCTCCACAGCAAGAGGCGGCTCTGGCACGAAGCCTGATATTTACATTTCTCAGAGATAACTAGGAATCCGGATGGTAAGAGTCCCTGATGGGAACTTCCACTGGAGGTCACCCAGTACGTGCTGCTGTATCTCCAGGACACTGTCTGTGAGGACACTGACCCCAGCCAAAAGCTCCCTCCTCACCCCTGAGGCTCACTCGGCTCCCTGAAGTGCAGAGCCAGGCCCCCTCCTAGTGGCCCCTCTTTCCTCCCTCCCCCACCCCATTCCTCCCTCAGTCTCCTCAGGGATACAAGACACAAATGGCCCAGGAGACAGGCGTCACTGCCAATGCCACTGAAACTCAGATCACACCCACATACCACGTCACTGCCAATGCCACTGAAACTCAGATCACACCCACATACCACGTCACTGCCAATGCCACTGAAACTCAGATCACATCCACATACCACGTCACTGCCAATGCCACTGAAATTCAGATCACACCCACCTACTACACAGTTCCAAGAGACAGGGCTCATGGTGACAGCTGGCCATCAGGACTCTGAGGGCACCCACCTCACCCCAGGCCTTCTTAAAATAGACTGTGGGGCCCAGCCCTGAGGTGCTGAGCTGCTGATCCCACAGGCTGGGGCGCCTCACGGGGCTGTCTAAGAATTTGTGTTTAAATGGTATATGTTGTACCCCAGCACCTGATGCGTGCAGACACTCCCTCTAGACACTGTGACATCCCCCGCTCGCCCGTCCCACCTGCCTGGGCCCTCGCCCACACACAGCTGCACTGGCAGCTCCAGCATAGACCTGCAAGCTGACAGTGGACAAGCCACCCACTGACCACAGAGACCTCATTCCTTCCGCAGGCCTCCAGGAGGCCACAGAACAGTTATGAATAAAGCTAGCAGAAAACAACAGTTCTGTTTATGGACCATGGCAAGTTCTGTCAAGTAATGCAAATAACGACTTAGAAACTGTAACTTGGACTTTTCATCAAACCTGTAGATAAGAAAAAAAACTAAAAAAGTAAAAAACTAAGTGACTTGTTCTACTTTCAATACAATGGCGAGGCCATGACAGGCACAGCCAATGAACACACACTGAGTGAAACAATGGCCTCGTGTAAACATCATTACAGAGCAGACTTGATTTTATCTGTATAGAATTTTAAGTAAAAATGTAATTGTCAAAGACACAATCAGACTAAACTTCATTTTAATCACTCACCCGTAGTTGCTGATGCTATTATGTGAGGAAATTCAAGGAAGTTAAAAGCATTTTTAATAGTTTATCTAGCAGTAATGGGAATCTTAGTAACCAGGCCCATCCCTGGTCATTGAAACGTTTCTGCTTTCATTAGATCATGGATGTACTCTACTGTTATTAATTTAAATAAATACTAAGGTTAATTCCTACTTTATCAGTTCTGTTACTACATTGTAAGGATGAGAGAGAAAGTACTGGACTAAAACAACTAGCAGGGAAGAGCAAGATTGGAAATCCACTCTCCATAGCAAATGCACAAACATTCATTCTTGCAGGTTTAATGTCTTTGTCCAACAGGATCTTGAAAACTGTTCACCATTCCAAAATACTCAACATACTTCAGCTTTCTCAACATTCAGCTGGCTAGTCCCCAAACCATTTTGTGGTGTACCTCAAGTACTTTTTTTTAACTTCATAATATAAGAACGCAATCAGATTATCATATTTGCATTTGTTAGGTAAAGTCCCTGTTGTAGCTGTGTCCCACACCCAGCAGGTTGCCACATATCCCCACACTGTGCCCCTTAAGTGGAAGCACACCAGTCTCCCTCCCTTCTTCCCTCTGACCCCTTTGAGTACAACTTCCACAGCCTAACAGAGCATACACATTACAAAGACACAAAAACTTAGATAGATAAAAATATTACCTAAACCTTTCCTGTTCCCAAAGATACTAATTTTATTGAAAGCAATGTGATCGGATATTTTTAGAAAACCTTGGTTTAATGCTTTGTAATGTAACAATTTAAAATCTAGTTGTTAAGTTTGATACTTAATTTTAGTAATCATCACAGCTTTGGCAAAGCGCAGTGGCTCACACCTATAAGCCCAGCATTTTGGGAGGCTAGACTGAGCAAGTCCGTCTCTATAGAAAACAGAAAAAAATTAGCTGACTGTGGTGCACCACCTGTAGTCCCAGCTATTTGGGAGGCTGAGGCAGGAGAAATTTGCTTGAGCTCTGTGACTTTGAGGTTGCTGTGAGCTAGGCTGTCACCTCTGCATGCTAACTAAAAAAACAGAGCAAGACCCTGTCTCAGAGAAATAATTATCACAGCTAAAAAGATACCTGGTATGTTTAGAATTCCCTTCAAAAAACCTCCAGCAAAAAGAAAAGCAGGAATAGCTGAAACAAGATTAAGAAAATTGCCAGTAATGCTGAAGCTGGATGACAGGTACACAGATGAATTACCTTCTGTAACTTGGAATTTCTCGTTTTTTGGTTGTTTTGTTTTTTTGAGACAGTCTCATTACATTGCACCAGGTAGAGTTCTGTAGAGTCATAGCTCATCACAACCTCAAACTCCTGGGCTCAAACCATCCTCCTGCCTTAGCCTCCTGAATAACTGGGACTACAGGTGCTCACAACGTCCAGCTAGTTTTTGTATTTTTAGTAGAGAGGTTTTGCTCTTGTTCACGGTGGTCTTGAATTCCTGAGCTCAAGGGATCCTCCCACCACAAGTCTCCAAAAGGGCCAGAATTATAGGTGTGAGCCACCGCACCCAGCTATGCTCTATAATTTAGTTAAAAGAAAGGCTGCCCCTACTGCCACCTTTGGAGAGCTGTTTCAGACACCAAGGACTCCCAGGTTATGGACCTGTGGTCAGTGCAGTTTAAAGAAACACACTTTAAATTCCCGGCACTAATTACCATGAAAATGAACTTGGTGTTTAGATACATTTAATACAATAAAGCAGGTAATAAATTCTCGTTTTACAGACCAGAAAACCGAGGCCAAGTGCTGACATCCGGAGTGTTGTGCTATTAAGATGACACGGAACCAAGATGTGTGCCTGCCTACAGTACATCTGACCCGTTTCCAGGTTTACGGCCACAAAAACTGATGTGAACGTTACCTTCATCATCCATCATTTTTCAACGACCAAAATATGCTAAACATTGTTTGAAGTAACAAAGTACAACGAAGATGAACCTCCTACAATGCCACAGAAACACACACAGGTCACCAGGAAACTAAAGGGGGCTTCAGACTGGAGGGAGACAAGTTTGTAGCAACATTATCCTGGGCCTAAGGAAGGACTTTACTACACAGAAAACAGGAAGAGGGATCATGGCTGTGACAACCCTAACCAGGACACAGTGTAGACAGCAGATTGGGGATGGGCTAACAGACTGCTGTCAGGGTAAAGTTCAAAGTCCTTCGTGACTGACTGCTTCAGAGGGAGGGGGCTCCTTGGCCCCCAGTACAGGGCAGCTCAGAGCACCCAGTGGACCCACAGGAGCCCACCAGGCGTCTGCCAGCTATTCAGCTCTTACCTATTCTGTTTTGCCTCAATAGCTTCCACAATCCAACTAGTCTAACTGTAGGAACAATGTGATGTAAAACAATTTTACAATTTTAAGACATTTTCCACTGCCTAGAAAGATCCGGAAGAACTATGGCCCCCTAATGCTGCACTAGGGTCTTGACTTCAAGACTTTTATGAACCAGAAAACCACCCTCCCAAGTTTACCCAACATCTAGAGGATGAGCATCTATTAACTACACTTACACTTGACCTTTCAGTCTTACAAAAACCTGACATAGATTTACATACAAAATTCAATGACTGAGGGACCAGGGAGGAGTAAAGTTCTCTTAATGGGCAGTTTCAGTTCTACAAGATCAAAAAGTTCTGGATATGGTCTCACAACAATGCAGATACACTTAAGGCTTCTGAACTGTGTTTGTAAAAATGGGCAAGATAGTAATATTCAGCAATTTTGGTAATACCTTAAGATTACAATGTCACTGGATACAAATATACCCTTTACATCAAACATCCTGGCTGAGAATCCTCCAGCCTATTAGTGATGCAGGTGGCTGGGTATCTGTCTCTGGGGTTCTAAAAAACATGTCTAATACAGAAAACTGTGAATATACTTTATTTAGTCATTTTTGTTTACAATTGAAACTCTGGGAATTCAAAATTAACATCTTTGCCCGTGAGCTTCTTATAGACACCAGAAAAAGTTTCAACCTGCAAGGAAAGAAATAATTCATCACAAAAGTGTAAATATACACACTCATCTTAAAACTATGCCCTGTACTGTTTTTCTACAGTTCTTCCCACAGCAGCCAGGTACTGAGAAGATATGGAACATACAGGACGTGCCCCCGACAGTCCTAAGACTGGGGACAAGCTCGCTTCCGATGTTAGGGGATAGAGCTCTACCCCCCAGAACCTGAGTGCAGACAGAGCCACTGGGGAACCGCAGCGGTTGTCCACCTTGGTGATTTTCTCCCAGATCTGAAGTAAACAAACAATTCTCCCAGATTCTAAGACCATCACCACCCCACCCCCACTTATCACAAACATATTACTTTCAGTCAGACCACGGAATTATTTTACTTCCTTTTTTCCTAATAATTTAAAAGGTACAGAGAACGCCAAATGTTCAGTTTAAAACCTGACTCATATAATCCAAAGGGGAAGGGGAGTGGCCAAAGTACAGATAAAAGCTGGCCATGAATTTACAATGCTCGTTTTTGGAGGGCTACACGTTACGCTGCACCCTGCTCTTCTGCAGCTGCACCTCCCGCACCGTCCACCATCACCTTGTGCTCCACGTTGTTCTGCTGGGCCTTGTCCAGGTGCACCTTTATAAGTCGGCTGCCGTCCAGCTTCACACGGATTCTCTTGCCCACAATTTCACTGGGGAAGACCAGGTCCTCGAGGATCGCATCATGCACAGCTGTCAGAGTGCGGCTTAAGGACAGGGACAGAAGTGAGCCACCCAGCAGTGCCTGCCCTCTGGTCACCTCTTAGTCAAAATGAAAATGGTGAATTCCAGATTCCTAAGAGCTAAATCAATACTAGTTTTCAATAGGCTAGTTATGCTTCACACATCACACCAACATCGTTGCCTAACTGGAATATGTAAACAAATTTTTTTTCAACTTTATTTCAAATGTTACCCTGGTGACTACCTATTCAATACATTTACTAAGTGATGGCAGTGGTTATCTTTGGGAATGGGATATTGGTGAGGACCTTTTTATACATGTTTCTTTTCAACGAAATCACTGCAATAACCACTTCACTAGTCTTGCTCATCTCCAACCCCACCCCCAGCAATGCTGTCAAAGTTATCCTTCCAAAATATTAAAGTGAGCACATAATTTACCCACTACAGACCCTTCAAGAGCTCTCCTTAGCCTCCAGGACACCAACTTCTTATTTATGATCAAATGAGGAGATATTCCACTCCAAAAGGTACTGTGCTATCAGCAGCTCTACGACAGCTGCCTCCCCCCAATGTGGACCACTGGTTTTCAACCCATCCTCATTATGATGGCCGACAATAGGCATTCAAGTTTAAAGCTCAACTAGCTGTAATGACAAATGAGAAGACTCAATTCCAATTTGGGGGGTGCATACTACAGATGAGGAGACGATTCTTTTTGGCATTACGGAGTTGCCTATATTACAGCTATCTGTGTAGCTGTCCCCTACTCACTGGCATTTCCTACCTGGCAGCATCCAGACACAGTGCACGTTTTCCAATGGCTCTCAATCTGACTGCCAAGGTCCTACTACTCCACAGCCATGGACGGCAATAGCTAGAAGGAACTCCACTTCCGAGCCTTCCACCACGGCTCAGAAAGTGCATCAGAGACCTGCACACTCACCACTACTCATCCTGCACATTCTCACAGTACTAGGCAGGCAGGCAAATATGGAAATGTATTAATTACTTCCCTAAAATATAAATTAAATTAAAAGCTATTCTTGCAGTTATTATTCAGATTCCAATGTTATCTAAACTACTTTAAAAGAGAGGCGACAGCGCCCCAACTTCAGTAATCACAAAGCACAGGAATGTAAGTTAGTGTTTCTGAGGACACAGCAATGAACTCTACTACAGCCAACACACAAACGGCAGCATTAAACCCGTTAGAGGTAGAGAAACAGCTCTTCTAAACAGAGAAAATAGCCTTGAAAGCAGGAGATCACCATGACCTAGCAACCCAGCCCAGTGCAAAGGAGGAGGGAAGGTTCAAAACCTACACACAGGCTCTCTAGGAACACAGGGAAGTCACCGCCTGAGAAACAGGAGGATCCCAGCTGCAGATCTGGGAGGCAGTCCTCCAGCTGGGTAGAAAGCAAAAGGACTGTTTTTAATAATCAATTCCTAACTAAGACTCTCAGAATTGAGATTATAAAATCCCCTTTACGTATCATGAGAAACAAAAGAGATCTTCAATTCTCAGGCTAGTCCAACCACCCATAAAACAAGTTCATAGTTACTAAGCCACATAACCAAAATTCTGGAAACCCTGCACCTACCTTTCCATCCTCACCACTTCCCCTTCTTTCCCACACAACAGGGTACAACACAGTAACCCCTGCCCACTTCTAGATTCCCATTACTCACTGGCTATGATGAAGTGGTTTCTCAGAATAAGACTGACTTTGAAAACAAAAATTCTTAGCTACTATTAGCAGTAATAAGCAAACTGTCCAAGTCTTAGGCCAGTTTTCTCATCCATTAACTAGGGTAACAACACAAATCGCACACTTCACATGACCGCTGCCCATCTGGGAGAGACAACTAAAGCATTTTTCCTGAAACTGATCCCTAAGGAAGAGACTGGAGGGATTCAATGCTCCAAGTATGTGAAACAATGTACTAACCAGGGACACTCAACAAGGCCTGCCTAGATCAAGAAGCCAGCTGTCAAGATTTGCACTTTTGCCTAAGTTATTCAAATTCATAAATAATTTCCATCAACATCATCAACTGCAGTAATACTTTAACCTTTAGCACAAGCAAACTCCATCCTTTTTCGCCTCTAATCCACAGCAAAAATAAAAAGCAAAGATGCACACAAGCCCACCTCAACTATGTTTGCACCAGTCAAATACAGAGGACTCAACAATGAACTCTACCTCAGCCAAAACAGGAAAGATGTGTGAGACAGATGAGATGAAAATCGTGAGGGCAGCACTGGGATAAAGTGTGCTAAACTAAACTTCTTTCATCTACAGTTTAGCACACTCTATCCCCCAGCACTACTCTCAGGATTTCCTTCTCATCATTCCTATTCCTTGTCCAAAGAATTGGAGCAAAGCCTCATCTTCTGTGACAGCACTGACCTATTACCTATGTGGGTACATGTACATTTTACACCTAGAATAAATCACACCACACACAGATGAAACCAAGTATTAATAAAGATTCCCATGTGAACAGCTTGTTTTGTAAGTTACAACCTGCACAAATTAAGAGTGCGAATAACAATGGTAAGCATATTTTTTTATGTTTACTCACCTCCTGGGACGCTTTTGCTTATTTTTTGTACGGCTTTTTCGAGTTGGTTTAGGCAGAATTCTCCTCTGCAAGGTAAAAATTATCATCATGCAACAAAATTCCACAAAAAGGATCTTAAGTTGCTACAAAGCTAAGAATTGTCAAACCACTTTAAAAGCAAAATGAGTAAGAGAACAAGTTCGAAGCTTGAGAAAGCAAAACAACCTAGGCTCAAAAACTATTCTGTGGAGTTATTTCCCAATTTTCAGTTACTCATTCAGAATCCATAGCTGATATTAAAATGCTACTGAAAAAAAAAAAAAAAAATACACCTTTTCCATTCAACAAAGCCCAATACCCAACATAGGCACTAAAATGTCTACTGACCTAGAACACTGTTAATTTTATTCCTGGCCAATCCTGACACTTAATTCCCCAAAGACTTCAGTTTGCACCAAAGCCAGATCTGAACTTCAAAAATTGTCTAACACTCCCCTCACCTGTCTTGTGCTGTCTCAATAAAAGGTTACTGTGGTGGTTGCTCAGGGCTATCCTGCAAATCAGGTTAGCCCGCCTCCTACAAGCGATCAAGTCCAGGGCCATAGGGCCACTAGGGGCTGCGACAACCTGTGGCTCAAAGGAGTAGGGCGCTGCCAGACATGGCAGGTTCAAAACCCAGCCCTGGCCAAAAACTGCAAAAAACAAAAACAAACCTTTGTTCCTGTCACCTACTCTTTAGTACCTCATTCCCACTTCCCAAGTCTACACCTGCTCAGCTAAGCAGCATGACCACAGGACCACTAACGTACAAAAATCACTGCTCTGCTCCGGACCAACCACAATGGAGCGTTCTTACTTTGATCACCTCCACAAGCAACCCACATTCATGAAATTGTAACAGATACAGCCACATTAACAATCCAAAAACACAGCTTTCTGTCATTTAACAGAGTCCCTAAATTGTTCTATTCCTAATAGTGTGCTTTATCTTTCTATCCATGGAACAATTTTCCCAGCACCCTCCCACCTAGAACAAGAAAGGATTGTTTTCATCAACTACCAACACTGTCAGAACACAAGTAATTACAGCAAAATCCACAAAATATTTAACAGAACAGATACCTGAGCAATGAAGACAACGTGCTTTCCACTGAACTTTTTCTCCAATTCGCGTACTAACCGGACTTGAATTTTCTGGAAAGATTTCAGTTGAGGAACGGGAACAAAGATTATGATAGCTTTCCGACCACCACCAACTTCGATTTCCTGAAGGGAAAAAAACACAACTTTTGAAGTCCACAATCCTCTGTGGGAAGAAGCGGTCATATCCAAGAACACGCAAACCTTTTTTACCACTTGCTAGATTATTTGCACAGCTACATACCTTAGTCTCAGCAGCCTTTTTCACATCTTAACAAATCGGACAACTCTCTGATAACCATGCAAGTATGGTTGACAGCCACTACAGGAAATAAACTTTATATTTTTTGCACAAAAAAAAAATGATGACTAGTTACTCTCCACCCTCCCAAGTAATGCTGTAAGTCCTAAACTAAAAACAGGAGTCAAAAAATAATAATTTCCAGTTATCCGTACACTAAGCAGACGGAGTCAGGGAAGACAACTGATTCATTAAGTAAAAAAGGTTGCTGTCAACTTAGATGCAAAGGAGAAAATCTATAATTAAGCCATCAAAGGTATTAAGTTCAAATGCAGATATTTCGAGTGAAGGGTTAGAACCTCGGGGGAACGTCTCCTTTTCCGTCCACTTTTTATTTCCCATCCCCCTGGCGAGGGTCTGCACCCAGCCCGGGCCTGCCTCCAGAACCACTCGCGCTTCTGCAGCCCCTAAGCTTCGCCTCCGGGCTAAGCTCAGACAACTGCAGTGCTGGGAGCTCCCGAGGCGTCTGCGGCGTTGTGACCAGAAGGGGCCAAACCCGGAGCTAAGCGGCCCCGCCCGCCGGCCGCGCCCCCCGCTCGCCCAGCCCCGCGCGCTCACCTTGGCTGCGGTTATGTTCAGCTCCCGGAGCTGAGCCTTGAGGTCCGAGTTCATCTCCAGCTCCAGCAGGGCCTAAGGACACAGAGCACAGCGCAGCCGACCCTCAGCCCTGCCCGCGAGCCCGCGGCCCAGGGTCCGGCAGCACGCGCGCCCGGCCGCGGACACACGTGGCCACTGTCCCCGACGGCCCCTGCCCGCCGCGCGTCCCCGTCCCCTCTCACCTGGGAAATGCCCGACTCGAACTCGTCCGGCTTCTCGCCATTGGGCTTCACGATCTTGGCGCTGGAGCTGAACATGGCCTTCTCCTGCGGGCACACAACGAACGCACCGCGCTCAGCGGCTCCCGGGCCCCGCCGGGCCGCCCCCGCCCGCCCGCCCCGCAGAAGCCATCGGAGGGCACAGGCCGGGTAATCGGCTGCATCCCCGTCCGGTGAGCAGGGCCCACTGCTCCCGGCTGAAGCCAAAAACAGTTTTCCTCAACGCTGGGTAAAAACTCTAGCCCCAGCACAGGCCACGAACCTACCTTGCAGAGAGCCGGCTGAGGAAGAGGGCCCAAGTCTCGCGAGAGCTCGTCAAATTCCCGCGGCCTACAGCAAAAGGCGGAAACAGCGCGGTAGAGAGGCCGAAAGCGGGAAACCACTGAGAAGCCGTGGGGGTCTAGAGAGTCGCAGGAAGTGGCTGAGGGGAGGAGTGTGTTGGTGACGCTTTTCCTCCAGAGGAGTGACATCTTGGTTCCGTTGACAAGAGTTCCGGTGTCGGCTGGGGAAGAGTGGCGACTCGGGAGTCCAGTTTTGCTCAGGACTCTACCTAATTTCAGCACTCTGTTTCAATACGGTTCTGAGTTGTTTGTTCAGGATGGCTGAAAGCAGAGACCTCACAGTCCTTGCTATATTGTGTTATAGAGATAGATGCCTTAAGCTAATTTAGTGTAAATAACCCTGTGGGGATCACGGGAAACCTGCCCTGTTCCCGTGGTTGGTTCGCTAAAAGATGACTCACAATTAGGGTAGATTAATAAGAGAAAGGTTTATTTCCAAATTGCGCATGGGGGACCACAAGAAAGGTTACTCAATATCTCTGTGATGGTCAGAGACTTTTATAGATGCCTTTTAGAAGGGAGGGGGGGAATGTGAAAAGTATGGGTGCAGCAAGTGGGTGCGGGGGGGGGGGAGACGGAGGTAAAGAGATTGATCTGTAGATTAACCAGAGATTGTGCTTCAAATGACCCTGGAACCAGGTCTAGTACCATGTGATAAGGAAGTTTGCAGCCTTTTTGATTATCAATCAGGTTACCCAGGTTTTATGTAGATGGAGGAAAGGCCTCCTTCAATGCTTCTTGATCATGAATGGCCTTTAATTCGAAATATTCTTTATACCAAGGAGTCATATCTTGGGGCAAAATTTCTTTAACTCCTTCACCCTCATCTACCTTACAGTGGTTATTAAATTGGCTTTATTGTCAGTATATCAGTAACTAATAATTAAATCCATTCTCTTGTAAACCCTTTGTTGATGGAAATAGCCGAAGTGTACCTAAGGAAGGCCGGGTGATCCCTTCTTGTTAGGTCAATATTAAAGGTAATTGTACTGCATTCTTAATTCAGAGCTAAAAGCCCTGAAAGAACTCCATGCATAGTCTTCAGAGTAATACACACAGACTTAAGAAGAAATCTTTTCATCTGATTCAGGGTCCTATTTTACTTCTGGAATCATCCCTTAGTAGAACATAACAATGCTCTTCCTGACAGGGGCAGGGTTCAGGCCAGTGATTCCAGCACTTTGAGAGGTTTTGGCTGAAGGATCACTTGAGCCGAGGAGTTCAATACCAGCCAGAGCAACATAGTAAGGCTTCCTCTCTACAAAAAAAAAAAAAAAAAATTGTTTTTGTTTTAAAAATCAGCCAGATGTGATGAACAGCTCCTGTCCAGTAGCTGGGACCACTTTGGCCCAAGAGTTGGAGGTTGCAGTGAGCTATGAGGACACCACTGCTCTCCAGCCTGGGCTACAGAGCGATACCCTACATATATATGGTATAATGTTATTAATACCACTAATAACAACAATAACAGTAATAGTAATGCCCTTTCCTCCTACTGGCCTAAGGCTCCGTTTGCTTTTTCACTGGGGAAATCCTTGGCTGTAGGGAGAATAAGCACGCTACCACTAAACCTTCCAGCCTAGGGAAGGCTAGGAGAGCCTTAAGGGGCTTCCTTATCCTAAAAGTGGTAACAATTAGGTGGTGCACACAATGCAAAATGGCGATGTTAGGAATCAAGATGCAAATCAAACTGTTTAAAATGAATGTACTCAATACTAATATGAGACCAATATATAAACAATTGCATGCTCATTTTAACGATAAAATACAAATACAGTGTAGTACAGGGGCAGGAAGGCACGTGGCTTGATCTCACCATTATGCACATTGGTGGGGGGGTGGTATAACCTGCTCCCTCTGTGAGGGGCTCATTTACCGCTGGAACTTTACCTTAGAAGTGAAAACAATGTAATTTAAAAATTTGTACCCTCATATTAATTTGAAATTTTTTAAAAGGGGGAAAAAAGGCTTTCAGAACACTGATAACTTTGTTATACAAACTAAAACAGTCGAAAAAGAAAGATCAGAAAGGTTGAAGTCTTTATTTGCTTGTTAAGAATATTTATCTTAGGCCAGGCACTGTGGCTCACACCTATAATCCTAGTGTGAGGATTCCTTTGGAGACCAAGATGGGTGGATTGCCTGAGCTCACAGGTTTGAGACCAGCCTGAGCAAGAGCAAGACTCCCACCTCTAAAAAATAGCCATGCGTTGGCTTGGCTATAGCTCAGGCAGCTAAGGTGCCAGTCACATACACCAGAGCTAGTGGGTTCAAATCCAGCCCAGGCCTGCCAAACAACAGTGACAGCTACAAAAAATAACTGGGCATTGTGGTGGGCGCCTGCAGTCCCAGCTACTTGGGAGGCCAAGGCAAGAGAACCGCTTAATCCCAGGAGTTGGAGGTTACTGCGAGCTGTGATGCCACGGCACTCTGAGACAAGAGAATCTCTTAACCCCAAGACTTTGAGGTTGCTGTGAGGTGTGATGCCACAGCACTCTACCAAGGGCGACAATGTGAGACTTTGTCTCATAAAAAGAATATTTATCTCTTATGAAACACTTATTTTGCCTGAATCTAAATGACAATAAGACAGCAGTTCTCAATCTGTGGGTCACGACCCCTTGTAACAATGAAAATAAATCCTGCATATCAGATATTTACATTACGATTCATAACAGTAGCAAAATTACAGTTATGAAGTAGCAACGAAAATAATTTTATGGTTGGGGTCACCACAACATGTGGAACTGTATTAAAGAATCCTGGCATTAGGAAGGTTGAGAACCACTGCAATAAGAGCACAGTATTTTTTCTGCTTAGCAGTATCTGTATTTTCACTCTGAATGTGGGTGCCTGCCAAATGAGTAAGTATTCTTATTCATGAATAAAATATTCTTCATCAATGGCTTTGTAGAGATTTAAATGTATGTCTGTTTAGTTGTGTTCACTAACAAGCACTAGAATCTTTGACAATCAACATTCCTTTTTTCTGATTTAATTTTGGTTTATATTTATTTGGTTTATATTTATTTATATTATTTAATTTAATAATGAGAACATCAAATTTTCTCACTGAGCCAAGAATCAGGATTAATGTTATAGCTAATAAATGCTCTTTAAAAAACATTTAAAATATATTTTGTCATCTCTCCCTATCCCCACGAGTACTAGGGGTGGGATGTCTGGACTAGAGGAAGACTTGAGGGGCTCCAGGCCCCCCATCTGTGTAGACCTAGAAGCTGTGCTCAGAGCAGCAGAAGCAGCCTCCGCTGTCCAGGAGGTAGTTCACATCTGATAAAAGACAGGGCTGAAGACTGGAATAGGGAAGTGTGTGCATTATCGGGTATTTCTCTTTTTATTGGGAGAAACACATTCAGCAGCTGCATCATCATAAGCATTTTTTTTTTTTTTTTAGGATTTCAAGAAACAACAATATGATGAACAAACCAGCAACTTCTTTTATGAATCCAGCTGGCTGGACTTTACATAGGTATTAAGGAATCTCAAACTCTCTTTACTTATTTCAATAACCAGGCTTCCCATAAAAATCATTAGTCAAAATCTTTAACTCACATATACATTTCAAATAAATGCTACTTGGCAGTCACTCTAAGCAGGACAATTATCCCTTGAATTATGGCTATGTACTAAAGACCAAATATGCACTGTTTCTTTCAACCAAAACATGTTTGTATAATAAGTCTAACTCTCATAAATATTTATATCTTAATTCTAAATCTTCCCAGGTTAGAGGCCAGGGGAGGTGGCTCCCACCTGTAATCCTAGCACTCTGTGAGGCCAAGGCAGGTGGATAGCTTGAGCACATGGGTTCAAGACCAGCCTGAGCAAAAAGCAAGACACTGTCTCTACTAAAAATTAAAAAACTGAGGCAAGGGGATCACTGGAGCCCAAGAGTTGGAGGTTGCTGTGAACTATGATGCCACAGTACTCTACGCAGGGCAACAGCTTGAGACTCTGTCTCAAAAAAAAAAAAAATCTTTCCAGGTTAGGAACTGCTTTTCAACCTGAGGAAGGTAGTTAGCATAGCAGCTGATTGATATTATTTACTACTGACCCAGAAGACAGGCTGCCTGGATTCGGGTTCATAACTCTAACGGAATATGCTGGTCCTTCCTTCAAGATAGAAGAGACCACTTAGCCCACTTCTCTCAAGTTACAAACATTACCTAATTTTTATGTCTACTATTAGAAATTCTGTAGCTCCCACCAAAGCATCAAGCAATTAAAATACATATATTTTTTTCTAACTCTTTGAACCTCATTGGGTTTTGAGAAATGTGACTTTAAAAACTGAGAACCTGATAGATTGTTGCAGGTATTCTTACCAGGTGTTTTTAGGATTATAACAACAAGTTATGAGATCATTCTACTAATATATGTTAGGAAATGCCTACTAACTGCAACATTTAATTTTTCTATTAGTTTTATCATAATCTTTATGTAGTTATTAGTTTGTTTATTCTTTTCTTTTTTTTTTTTTTTTGAGAGAATCTCACATGTCACACTTGGTAGAGTCCAGTGGTATCACAGCTCACGACAACCTCAAATTCCTGGGTTTAAGTGATTCTCTTCCATCAGTTTCCCAAGTAGCTGGGACTACAGGCACCCACCACAACACCTGGCTGTTTTTAGAGACAGGGTCTTGCTGGTGCTCAGGCTTGTGTTGAACTCCTGAACTCAAGCAATCCACCTTCCTCCGCCTCCCAAAGCCCTAGGATTACAGGCATTAGCCACCACACCCCGCAAGTTCTTTTATTCTTTAAATGTATGATAAATCAATAATGGCTGGGCGGGGTGGTTCAGGCCTGAAATCCCAGCACTCTGGGAGGCCGAGGCGGGTGGGTTGCCTGAGCTCATGGGTTGGAGACCAGCCTGAGCAAGAGTGAGACCTTGTCTCTAAAAAAGAAAAAAATAGCCAGGCATTGTGGCAGGCGCCTATAGTCCCAGCTACTTGGGAAGCTGAGGCAAGAGACCATCCTGAACAAGAGCAAAACCCCTCTCTACTAAAAATAGAAAAACTAGGTGGGCATTGTGAGCACCTGTAGTCACAGTTACTCAGGAGGCTGAGGCAGGAGGATGGTTTGATACCAAAAGTTTGAGGTTTGCTGTGAGCTATGATGCCATAGCACTCTACCAAGGGCAACAAAGTGAGACGCTGTCTCAAAAAAACAAAAAAAAAGTCAACAATGCCAACATAATAGAGAACTCTGAACAGAAGTACCATCTATACGGTTCACTTACTGTTAGAAGCCTCATTATTCTCCTTTGATGTGCAAATGAGAGCCCTTAATTGTGCAGCAGAGCCCCCTTTTAGATTATCTCCCATATCCTATCATCTCCATTAATGTCTGAACATCTCGCTTCCTGGTGGAAGATGTCACAGGCTCTTTTGTACTTTTCTGTCCTAGACGTGGAATCAGCTTTTTCTCCAAGAAGCCTTATTCTGTGTTTTCCTTTTTTTTTTTTTTGAAAAACTATTAGAAACCAGAATCTTGACATTAGGATGCACGGTGGGGTCCTCATAAGCCATTTCAAAGGACACAGCTAATAAAAATGTGTTTTTAAAATAATAGTTGTGGGCGGCACCTGTGGCTCAAAGGGGTAGGGTGCCAGCCCCATATGCCAGAGGTGGTGGGTTCAAACCCAGGCCCGGCCAAAAACTGCAAAAAAAAAAAATAATAATAATCACTTCACAAAAAGATACAGGTGCATATCGACAATCCCTTTCTAATCCATTTCTAATAGAACAATGTTCCTTCTGAAATCCTTCATTCTATAATTGCATCTCCTTTTCTTTTAAAGAATAAAAGTCTTGATTCCTAAATAAATAAATATATACAATAACTTTATTTGACAATATGAGAGAATACATTCAAAATAAAATTCAATATTACTATAAACTGTACAATTATATAATAAAATTCAAGATTTCTAATGGGATTTTTCCATCCATCTGCACTGTTCCACGGGTTTTGTTGTTGTTTGTTTGTTTTTGAGACAGAGTCTTGCTCAGTTACCCTGGGATAGAGGGCCATGGCGTCAAGCTCACAGCAACCTCAAACTCTTGAGCTCAAGCAATTCTTTTGCCTCAACCTCCAGAAAGCTGGGACCAAAGGTGCCCACCACAATGTCCAGCTACGTTCCACAGTTTAATTAACTAGCGTCATGCTGCGTTACCTGTTGGTTCTTCTCTGATAGAGTCTGAGCCAATTGTTTCAACTTGTCTTCATTTGGGGGATTTTGGCATCATAACGGCCATGAGTTTTCAGGTCATAGAATAGGGTGGCTTTCCTCCACCAGAAGAGAGGGGATGGACTCTTCCTTGAGAGATGGAAAGAACGTCAAAAGCTCAGTCTCCAAAATTCTTTAAATGGATTCATTTAGCTACCTCCTTGTATTTGTATTTGTGTTTGGTAATTTGGGAAGGCAAATACCTACAATAATTAATACATAGCAATACATGATTCATAGAAATAACTGCTAGCCAAATTTTTAACTGCCTATTTTTAAATTTCTAGTAATATCAGAACTCAAATATTTCACATAGTCATAAAAATTTCTAAATATCCTAATACCTGTTTTGATCTTTCAAGATTTATAATGTTATTGATCATTATTTAATCTACAAGTTATCTTTTGTTGTTTAATCTTTTTTTTCAGAGACAGAGTCTCACTTTGTCACCCTCAATAGAGTGCTCTGGCATCACAGCTCACAGCAACCTCCAGTTCTTGGACTTAGGTGATGCTCTTGCCTCAGCCTCCCGAGTAGCTGGGACTATAGGCACCTGCCACAATGCCCGGCTATTTTTTGTTGCAGTTTGGCCGGGGCCAGGTTTGAACCTGCCACCCTTGGTATATGGGGCCAGTGCACTATTCACTGAGCAACAGGTGCTGCCCCATCTTTTGTTGTTTAATATACAATATTCCCTGCCCATCTAACATACACTGTTATGCCAAGGTTTGCCTTGTGTGATTCAGATGATTCTCCTAGTGGTATTATTTTGGTAATTCCAAACACAACCAAGAATACACCTGAACAAGTTGACTGATTACTTATTCTAGGGAAGAAAACACATCACCTTAAACAACCATTCAGCAGCTCATAAGGGGCTGTGAGAAAAGACTAACGGGACTTGTATTTGTGTTTGGTAATTTGGGAAGGCGTAAGAAATGGACTTTGCTCTGGGACGATGTTGACAGGAAGCAGGAATAATTATGTGATTCTGTAGCTGATGTCTGAGTAAATCTCATATATAGTAAGAGCAAACTAGAATAGGGCTAGGGCCGTCCTCCTCCTATTAGCCAGGAGAGCAGGGTGTTTGGCGCTTTGCGGCTGTAACAATTTCCACGTTTGTGTTCCAATGTGACTTTGGACTGGCTTGGTTTTGCCTCCATCAGTCATGAATTGATGTAGCCTTGTCTGATTCTGATATTCTCTGACATCATTTATGTTCAAAAGGGAATCACCAAGACATTGATGTGGGTGCCAAACCACTTGTCACCACACCAAGCCCAAGGGCAATTCCAGGCCAGCTCCTGTTTATATCAGAGGGTATTTTTCTCTTTCTCGCCAAGTACCAGTCAAAATTTTTCATTTTCATGCAGAGGTGTCAAGGAGGGTCAAGCAATTTATAATTTTGGAAGATTAGCCTCTGTTAATCATGAATACAGATTCTTGAGTTTTGCCTAAAATCTTCTGATTTATAGGTCAAAATCCAGAACTTATATACATACACACATATACATATATTATATACACATATATTATATGTTTGCATATACAAACATATCTCACTAATGTACTTGTTACAAAAAACATAAATGTAGAACTCAAATTCTCTAGGGCCAGGCATGGTGGCTTACGTTTGTAATCCTAGCACCCTGGGAGGCCGAGGCTGGTAGACTGCCTGAGCTCACAAGTTCAAGATCAGCCTGAGCCAGAGAGAGACCTCATCTCTAAAATTAGCCAGGCATTGTGTGGTGGGCTCCTGTAGTCCTAGCTACTTGGGAGGCTGAGGCAAGAGAATCGCTTAAGCCCAAGAGTTTTTGCTGTGAGCTGTGACACCACAGCACGCTACCGAGGGTGACAAAGTGAGACTGTCTCAAAAAAAAAAAAAGAAGATAACTCAACTTCTCAGAAGACTTTGAATAAATATATGTAGTCTTTACCTTAATGCTAATCAAATTCAAACTTCCAAAAACCAGTTACGAATGTTATAAAATATAACCCACTGCTACTTATCTACCCAAGAGAAATTAGAACATACGTTCACACAAAAATTTGTATATGACCGTTTATAACACCATCGTTTATAAAAGCCCAAACGAGGAAACAACCCAAGGCCTGTCAACTGGTGAATGAAGATGGCAGCCACAGGATGGGACACTCTTCAGCAACCGAGTACAGCAGGCTATTAATACAGGCCACAAACTGGGTGGGCCTCAGAAACACCATCCTGAGTTAAAGAACCAGACAGGAAGACTTCATAATGTATGATTCCATCGAGGGAAATCCTAGAAAAGACAAATATGTAAGAGAAAGCAGAGGAGTCGTGCCCTGGCCTGGTGGTAGGAGAGGGGCTGTCTCTGCGCAGGAACATTTTCAGGGGTGGGGTGTTCTGAACTGCATTGTGGGATGACCACACCACTTCATGGGTTTACCACAAGCCTTTGAATTGTATACTACCAAGGGTGAATTTTACAGTATGTAAACTATAGCTTAGTAAAGCTGTTGGTTTTTTTTTTTTTTTTTAGTTTAAAACAATAGAAAACAATGATGAACAGTCTGGTGCCTTCAGTTCCACCCAGCACCCAGGGTTGGTCTGGCCTGCTCTCTGCCAATGTTTGTAATTCCTTCCTCCAACCTGAGAATCAATGCAAATCAAACTATACTAAAGTCTCAGTTTTTACCTGTTAGGTTGACAAAAATTATAAAAATATGACAACACATGCTGCTGGTGATGCTGTGGGGAAACAGGCATTCTCATAGCACACACAGCCCTTTTCATTTTCCACAATGTATCTATTTACTTAATCCTGGAATACACATTAAGGAGTTTCAGCATTGCTAACAGTTCCACTGTCAAGGACACCCTACCAACTGGGGTTTAGCGTTTGGGGTTCTCTGTATCTTTCGCCAGACACAGTCACAGTGACATGTTTCAGGTCGCTTGACTTACTAGGATTTACTTCAAAATACCCCTGCCCCTCCCCTGTGGTCATAGTATTCATCTGAAGTCCAGGTATTTTTTTTTATTATTTTATTTTTATTATTATTTTTTTAGAGACAGACTATCACTCTGTTGCCCTCAGTAGAGTGTCGCGGTGTCACAGCTCACAACAACCTTCAGCTCTTGGGCCCAGGAAATTCTCTTGCCTCAGCCTCCTGAGTAGCTGGGTAATCCAGCTGGCGCCCCCCACAATGCCCGACTGTTTTTTGTTGCAATTTTGCCGGGGCCAGGTTCGAACCCACCACCCTTGGTATATGAGGCCGGCACCCTACTCACTGAGCCACAGGCACCGCCCTGAAGTCCAGGTATGTTCTGAAGTCCAAGGGTGGTGGCCAGGTCAGTGTCTGGTGAGGGCCCTCTTCCTGGTGTCCTTCCATTCTGTCTTCCCACTGTGTCCTCATGTGGCCAAGGCAGAGGGCTAGGGAACTCTATGGGGTCTTTTTCATGAGGACTCTACTCCCTCCAGGGGGGCTCTGCCCTCATGACCTCTTCACCTCCGGTTCACTTCCCAAAGGCCCCATCTCCAAAAACCATCACTTTGAGGTTTAGGATTTGATGTAAGTCTTTTGTGGGGAGCCAAACATCCAGTACAGCGGCCCCTGTGATGCTGATGACTGGGCCAGGAAGGGGCTTGACAAACTTAGTGAGGAATTACAATAGAAGGTTCCTTTCAGCGTGAAAGGAAACGAATTGCAGCATTGATAGTTTGATCCCTGAGGGACTAAGAGACAGTGGGGGGAGGTTAGTTAAAAAGCTGAAGTGTATTCACCTGTTAGAAAATTGCTTCTCTATTATGTAAATGTACTCATTAAAAAGGATTCTGTCCTGGGAATATATAATCTCAGCATCTGTGATGCAGAAAGCCTAGAGGTCAGATGGGTGACAGAGCTGTCATTCTTCCCCTCCACATAATGTTACTCATGTTAATAGTAAGTGACAGAGGAGAGTTACTGATGAGCCTTTCCGCGTAAGATGAATTTATGCACCTGTCTGTGCAATCAAGAATTACTGGATTGAATGTAACAGAAGGTCATTTCCCTCACCTCCACTCACAGTTGGCTGGGCCTTTATTATTGCTATTATCATCTATGGGCCAACGTAAGTGACGTGAACACAGCAGCCGGTAATGGAGATGTGCTGAGCCAGCATATGCTTCACTGAAGCGAGGCCACTGGCTTGTCCCGTAAAGCACCAATGATGCTCACTGACACAGGAGACCTATCGGGTAGACAGGTAACCATGCACATGTGAATGCTTAAAACAGAGGTCCTCAAACTTTTTAAACAGGGAGCCAGTTCACTGTCATTCAGACTGTTAGAGGGCTGGACTATAGTTTTTTTTAAAAAAAAATGAACAAATTCCTATGCACACTGCACAAATCTTATTTTGAAGTAAAAAAACAAAACGGGAACAAATACAATCACACGGCCTCGTGTGGAGTTTGAGGACTCCTGGCTAAAATATAGAAATATGCATACTTTTGATTTTTATCATAAACTGATAATTTGCTCATCTTCAATATATTTCATCAAAAGCAACCAAGTCTTACCATTAATTTTCATGAAATATACACAGGATGAAAAGAACAAGTGTGAGGCTGAAAACACCTGTACACCGGGCATGGTGGCTCACGCCTGTAATCCTTGCACTCTGGGAGGCCAAGGCAGGAGGATTGCTTGAGCCCAGGAATTGGAGGCTGCTATGAGCTGTGACTCCACGGCACTCTACCCAGGGCGACAGTTTAAGACTCTGTGTCAAAAGAACAAAACAAACACACACACACCTGTGCGTCAGGCATTGCACACATTGCTGTGGTCACTTTCACAGCCACCAGGCCACCATGCACAGTGTCAATATTTCCATTTTTCACAGTACAGAACAGAGACTTTAAGCAATTCACCAGGTTTATACAACTAGTAAGTTGTCAAGTTGGAATTTGGAGTATGTGTGTATGTGAACTTCACAGTGCAGGACAGGAGGGGGTTGAGTGAAGAAAGGTCCATTTTCATCATTTAGTTCTCCAGGGTGTTGATATAGACTACTTCTCCTGATCTCACAAGCCTGTGGTGTTAACGCACTCAGAGCTTTATCCCCATTTTGCAAGCAAAGACGCTGAGGTGTGGACCAGGCATCAAAAGAGCACCAGGCATCAAATCTTCACTGGCTTTGTCCTTGTCCACGGCTTATCTTTAGGGTCCATCATTTAAAAGAGTTAAACAAGAAAAGCATCTTTCCTCCACCCCAAGATTGCAACTAAAGTGCAATTAAAGAGTTATCCGTGGGTCCAGGGCTTCCAGGGGGTGTTTCTCCTGTTCCTGAGTCTGAGTGGAGAAGCTGAAAGGGTCCCCCACAAGGAGCAGATTCTGAGAAAGGTGTATGGGGTGGGGGCAGTAACATTCTAAGTTTTTGTGACACTCGGGATAATTTTAACATTCTTCCCCATTCAACAAAAATAGTTTCAGTTGGTTCAACGCCTGTAGCTCAGCGGCTAGAGCGCCAGCCACATACATCGGACCTGGTGGGTTTGAACCTAGCCTAGGCCTGCCAAACAACAAAGACAACTATAACAAAAAAATAGCTGGGCGTTGTGGCAGGTGCCGGTAGTCCCAGTTACATGGGAGGCTGAGGCAAGAGAATTGCTTAAGCCCAAGAGTTTGAGATTGCTGTGATGCCATGGCACTCTACCCAGGGTGACAGCTTGAGACTTGTCTCAAAAAAAAAAAAAAAAAAAAAGTTGTTTCAGTTATAATCATGTTATAGTCAGTAGTGATCATTATTTTCTTAATTTTTTGGTTTTAAAACCAACAATTACATTTAAAAAGAATAAATGTCAATTTTAAAGATATTATGCAGCTTAAGTAAAGTAGTTAATATTTGAGCTAAAATTTTTGCCTAGTAATTGTCACTGCCCTATTTCACTGTTTTGAATTTGACACACAAGTGGTCACATAAAGTGAAGCAACACAAGTCCTTCTTCTTTGTCTTTCCAGTCATGGTGCCCTCGTGGTTTACTTCGGATCTGCTGTTTCAATGCAGGAGGTCAGAGTGCTCCAGGTGCTGGATCAAACCGTGCCTGATGTCAGACCCAGATCCCTGAACAAATGAACTTCTTGTAGCTAAGTGAGCACATTGGAACCCCCTGTTTAACTTGGAGGTTTAGGATTAACATCCATGTAAAGTATAATGTTTATTTAAAAATTAGTAAAAGGAAAAGAAAAAATAGTAATAAAATTATATGCATATAATATACATGTATATGTGATATATATAGTTAAGCCCCAGCCTTGACCACATTTAGACCAGTGGGAGAGATTTTTTCTGGGCAGAGTTTTTATTATGGACGTAGAATCACCAGCACTTGGTGATGAGACAAAGCAGTCTGACTTTGGTTGGGATTCATGATTATTTTTAGGTTCTCTACAGATAAGGGATCCCCACATTGCAACAGAACTTATTCCTGACTGATTTTGTCAGGAAGAGGAGGTGTCCGCCACCATTTTTTTTTTTTTTTCTTTTGTAGAGACAGAGTCTCACTTTGTTGCCTTTGGTAGAGTTCTGTAGTCTGAAAGCTCACAGTAACCTCCAACTCCTGGGCTTAGGCGATTCTCTTGCCTCAGCCTCCCAAGTAGCTGGGACCACAGGCGCCCACCACAATGCCTGGCTATTTTGTTGTTGCGGTTTGGCCGGGGCAAGGTTTGAACCTGCCACCCTCGGTATATGGGGCCAGCACCCTGCCCACTGAGCCACAGCCACTGCCCATCTGCCACCATTTTATGATTGATGCTAATACAGATGACAGGATCTTCTTCAATTCCTGAGAGGTGGAAGGGCCACCTCATGTTCACTTGCACTTCGTCTCATTCTTGGCACCACCTGGCCACATGCTCCCTGTCCCTGCCCCTGGCCCTGTGCTCCCCGTCCCTGTCCCTGCCCCTGGCCCTGTGCTCCCCATCCCCGTGCCCTGCCCTTGGCCCTGTGCTCCCTATCCCTGTCCCCTGCCCCTGTCCCTGTGCTCCCTGTCCCTGTCCCTGCCCCTGGCTCTGTGCTCCCCATCCCCGTGTCCTGCCCCTGGCGTCCGCGCCTCCTGCCCCCGTGCTCCCCATCCTCATGCTCCCCGTCCCCGCCCCCTGCCCCCATGCTCCCCATCCCTGCCACCTGGCCTCTTCCTTTTCTATGCCTCTCAGCAGTGGCCACTCCTTTGCCTGCTGTGTCTATTGTGTCACTCCCCTCACTAGAACAGAAGCTCTGTGCTGTCATCCCCATCTAGGATGGCTCTGTTCAATAAAGGAAGTGTTCATTTAAAAAATAAAATATAAATGTAAAAGGAAAAAAATGTATTAATAAAAATAAAAGGATTTGTTCAGTAAAATTTGGATTCAGTCAAAAGGCCCCATTAAGGCTGTAGGTTCCTCCCCTCACCCTGCCCCCCCGCCCCTTTGACCCAATACATTCAAAATATTACCGATTCAACTTGTCATCAATATAAAAAAATTGTTGAGTTTTTAGATTCTTTTTATTTTTCATACTGAGTTTTCAAAATCCAGTGCGTGTTATCCTAACAGCATATCTCAGGTGCTGCACAGCCACACGTGGCCAGAGCTAGCACATTGGATGACAGGTCTAGACAAGGGCCTGATATACTGCTGGCACAATTTTTGAGTGGACCCTGAGAAATGAGCAGAGGTGGTTTTGTTATCCCTAATTGACAGATCATGACAGACAATGACAACAGCTACTCCTATTTGAGTTTATGTCATGCCTCAGGAATAATCTATGCACTCACATATGTTTATTATTACATCTAAGATATTGTAGAAAATTATTTTGCAGTAGGAATCATCTTTCCCATTTTTTCAGCTTAGGAGATTAGGCCTCCAAGGGCTAAGTGGGTTGACTGAGGTCATACGCACCCTCACAGGACTCTTCTGGCTTCTGGGCCAGTGTCTGCCCAGAATAAGAAAACTCGTATGTACTTTGATCCAGAGAGTAATATAGAAAAGATTATCCCTTTTTTTTTTTTTTGAGACAGAGTGCCATGGTATCATAGCTCACAGCAACCTCCAACTCAGGCTCAAGTGATCTTCTTGCTTCAGTTTTCTATTTTTAGTACAGATAGGGTCTAGCTTTTGCTCAGGCTGGTCTCGAACTTGTGAGCTCAAGCAATCCAACCGCCTGGGCTTCCCAGAGTGCTAGATGTGAGCATGGCTTGATGGAAAAGATTTTCATACAGACTAACCAGTCAATGAAATATCAGAAGAAGAGTTTTGGAACTATGAAAACCCGCATGGGTGATCCTCCAAATATAACTCAGATAATTCTAACTTACAACTTTACAGGAAAGATGAGTTCCCTGTGGTAAAGGATCACAGCCAGCCAATTTACATGACTAGGTGTGACCCTAAGAGAGGATGGAGGAGAGGGGTGCAGGTGTCAGGTCATCCTGAGAGTGGTCCCTGGGGCATCTTTAGGTTTCATCAGATAGATGCACAAAGAGGTAACAACAGCCATTACTTAGCTTTTAAGGACAAAGGGGTGTGTGTGTGTGTGTAATAAGACACTTTTTAAAAGTGCAATAGAAATGAGGAATAAAAGCTATAGCCAATTTTAATTCAAATTAGAAAAGTTGAAATGTTTAAAATTGAGGTCCCTTGAATTCACACAAGAACTCATCTGATTACATCAGGATACACCTCACCTTAGCCCAAGCCATTCCTTCTTCCTGAAATATTCTCTTTCTTTCAGTGAAATTCGTGTGAATAAACTTTATTATTATCCTTCAAAACCTTTTTCAGTCATGATGTTAGGTCTTACCTGACCTGCTGTGTCTGGCACACACTTCCCAAACAGCTCCTTTCACACTGTGGTCTGTTTGTTGACATAGTAACCTCTGGGGATTCCTTGGTGGTTGAGCCTTGAATCCCCAGAGCCTGAGATATCACACAGCAGCTGTTCAAAAAGGTCTGTTGAGATTTGAAGAAAATTAAAGAAAAGTAGTATAAAATTAATTCAGAAAGAAAGCTTGCCAAGGGAGAAGAGTTTGGAGTAAATTTTATTTGCTTATAGAGTAAAAAGTCAATCAGCAGAATCTGAAGACACTGTCTTTTCAGCTACATATTCTCCCCGGTTCCTCATCCTTTTCAGCATGGGACATGCCCTGGCTAACCACCCCTTGTAGTGGAGCGGAGAAGGGGTGCACCCTGGAAAATGACACTCTCTCCTTTGTCTGCACTTAGTCACTCCTACTTTATGAATCCTAGTGTTTTTCTGCTCACAAATAAATAAGTGAATAGCCCCCTTTCATTTGTTTGGCATCGGGGAGCTCCAGAAAGATGAAGATGACCGCCGCGGGGTGCTGGACCCCCAACATTGAAGACCTCCCGCGGTGACCCCTGCGCGGCTGAAGTGGGGAACCAGCCCGAGTGAGCAGGAGGTGCCACCACCAGACTGCTGCCTGGAGGACAGGGGCGTAAACCTGACCCTCACCCTTCCTCTCCGGGATGGGAACTTCGGCCGGCCACAGGCTCCGACCACCAGGCACTCACCTCTCTAGGCCCCGCCCTATCCACAGCACTCCCGGCTCCAGGACCCCTGCCACGCCCACGCCCTGCCACGCCCCGCCCACGCCTGCCCCGCCCACGCCCCTATAGGCTCCGCCCCACACAGACGTCACCCCACCCCGGGACCTCCACTAAGTCCCACTCTATCATTATTATTATTATTATTATTTAAATAGAGTCTCACTTTGTCGTCCCCGGTAGAGTGCCGTGGCGTCACAACTCACAGCAACCTCGAACGCTTGGCGCTCAAGCGATATTCTTGCCTCAGCCTCCCAAGCAGTTAGGACTACAGACGCCCGCCGCGATGCCCGGCTATTTTTAGGGGCGGGGTCTCGCTCTTGCTCAGGCTGGTCTCGAACCTGTGAGCGCAGGCAATCCTCCCGCCTCAGCCTCCCATGAGCCACTGCGCTCAGCCCTGCTTTACTATTGATACCCCGGAAACTGAGGCGCTCGCAAGGCACGCGCTCCCGGCCCCGCCCCCAGGGCCCGTCCCAGCCCCACCTCCCCAGAAACTCCGCCCCTCCCCAGGGCCGGCCCTCATACCCGGATGTGCGTCATTTCTCTGCGCTGCCGGCGGAAGTGTGGTAGTGAGTGTTGTCGGGGCTACTTGCCTCCGGCCCGAAGCCGAAATGCTGTTGTGTGCCTGGCAGTGAGCGATGGGCCGGCTGCGATGGGCCGGCTGCTGTCTCTGGTCCACAGAGTCGCCTTGACCGCCGTGCGCTGCAGCCAGGCCTGTTGTGGGCTCGGGATGTTCTATGCTGTGAGGAGAGGCCGCAAGACCGGGGTCTTTCTGACCTGGTGAGTGGCCCCCCCGAGGCTGCTCCCCGCCGGCTCTCGGTGACTCTGGCCCCGGCAGCCCGGCTGTCGTAACGAGTGTCGTTCCTGGGGTTCGGATGAGTCCGTGGCCTCCCTGCTCAGCGGGCGTCGTTCCGGAGGATCAAGGCCCGTAGGAGCCTCTGGGCTGAAGTTTTGTTTGGAACGCCAGAAACACTACATAAAGCTCGAGGGTGGCCGGGGGCCTGTATTAATCCTTCGTTATTGTTGAAATTAGAAAATCCCCCCAAAGTAGCTCGTAATCTGTACCAACCAAGCACTACCTGATTTACCGTACCAGTTAAATTGTAGTTGGAAATCAATACCTTATCTAATCCTCCCCGTTTGTGAAAAAAATTCTGACAAACTGATGTTGGAATCGGATCCCTGTAGCAATCCTTGGAAGAGAGCAGGATTGTTCTCATCAGGTGTAGTTCCTGTGGTTAGGAAGCTCACAGGGCCAGTGAATGACAGAGATAGGACTTGAGTCCAGGTTTTCTGACTCCAAGACCAGAACTCTTCTCACTGTGTGATATCAAGGTTTATTATATTTCCCTGTGCATGGTAGCGTTAGTATTGAGGATGAAGCATGTCAGAAGTTGAACTGTTTGTTGTATCAAAATGACTAATAGCATTTCTTTTACAAAGACTCCGAATTTTTAGTATGATTTGAGTTTGAGGAAGCCTTGTGATTCTGATGTACCGTCTGGCTGGCATATGGTAGAACACAGCAGTTAGATAAAACTAAGAACTGCAAGATCTGACCCTTTGCCTCCAAGGAACTGACAGCTCATCCTCTTCACTCTACCCATCCTCTTCACACTACAGTCCCTCCTTTGTATCCACAGTGCATATCCTTATTCAACCAACCATGGATCCAAAATATGTGGAGGAAAAAAGCAATAAAAAATAAAAGTTGAGTCCAGGAGTTCAAGGTTGTAGTAATCTATGAAAATGCCATTTCACTCTAGCTTGGGTAACAAGAGTGAGACCCTGTCTCAGGGAAAAAAAAAAATACAACAATTTAAACATAAAAAGACAATACGGGAGACTGGATGTGGTGGCTTACACCTGTCATCCTAGTACTTTGGGAGGCCAATTTGGGAAGATTGCTTGAGGTCAGGAACTTGGGAGGCTGAGTCTGAAGTATTGTTTGAGCCCAGGAGTTTGAGGTTGCAGTGAACTGTGATGAAACCATTATACTCTAGCCCAGTGACAGAATGAGACCCTATCTCAAAAAAAAACAAAACAAAAAAACAAAACCAAAGACTATACAGTATAACTACTTACATGGCATTTGCATCGTATTAGGTATGACAGGTAATCTAGAGATGAAGTGTAGAGGACGAGGTGTAGTTTATATACAAATAGATGATTTTATATAAGGGACTTGATCGTGGTGTCCACTGGGGGTGGGGGTAGGGGATCCTGGAACCAACCCCCTTCAGTTACCTAGGGACAATTGTATTCCCAACCTAAGAAAATATCTTAGTTAATTAAAATTGGATAAGTTAAAGGAGTTTTAACATTGTGTATCTTTCCCAGGAATGAGTGCAGAGCACAGGTGGACCGGTTTCCTGCTGCCAGGTTTAAGAAGTTTGCTACAGAAGATGAGGCCTGGGCCTTTGTCAGGAACTCTGCAAGCCCAGATGGTTCAGAAGGTAGCCACCTCTCATGTCAACCTATTCAGAGCTGTTCAAATCCCAGATATCATTTGATGTATAACCCCCATACACATAAAGAAGATACTCTGACTGTTTTCATTTTACAAATCAGAAACAGGCTGGAAGCAGTTAAAAATACTGTTTTGTGTCCATGGCAGCACTACATGTTAGAGACAGGCAGGGCTCAGATCCTTGTTCTATGCCAGCTTCTCACTGTGCCATAATTTCTTGTTTTTTAATTATTTTAATTTTTATTTTTTTTTAAATTTCTTTTTAAAAAATACTTGCACTGTTAATGGACTGAACAGGCTGTGGTTTTTAAAGGGATGAACTGTTCCTTTCATGGTGCGCACCTTTGTGCTGTTTCCTTTTCCTTTTGGACAGAGTCATACGATCTGGATTCTTCCAGCTGCATGTGTTACAGGAAGTATGGTTATTTGAAGGGTAAGGCCTAATATAAGAGACATCAGATATGCAGGACTCAGGCAAGCAAGGTGACTCTGCCTTAGAGCACAGGATATTGAACTCTGACTTTAGTGATATGGTAGCCAAATAAAAATAAATGTATCGGAACCTTCCTTGAGGAAGTGATTTTTCATTAACTTTACTTACACATTTTTTTACTGCAGGGGACTAAGACCAAGCAGAGCAGAGTTTTGATCAGTTTCTCTTGAACAGTCTGGATCCCTCTAAGGTACTCGCATATCAACTGCCCCTCTGGGATGTCAGAACAATCCTAGACAAAGCACAGTTCAGAGAGAGGCAGGTCATGCACTGAACCCACCCCTGAGGGCTAGTCCAGAGGCAGGAAGACCCTCATTCAGCATGTCTGCTTCACCCGTCTCTTCCCAACCCTGTCTCTCCCCAGTGCCTGTTAAAGGGATTCTGCTGAAATGGTTAGGTTTTCTACCTAGAGGAGGAAAATCAGTTCTGGATAGAAAGCAAGTTTAAAAGTATGTCTCTTGTCTTGGTTTAGGTTCTTAATATTTCTTTTTCAGATTTTTTTTTTTTTCCAACCATTTAGTAATTTATTTATAATCTCAATTCTTTCAATACCTCCCAAAGTGCTGGGATTATAAGCATGAGCCTCCGTGCCCAGCCATATTTCTTTATTCTTAAGCATTTCATGTTACGTTCCTTGTTTCTGGCTCACGAATAGACTCTGTCTTTCAGGGCAGAAGAATAAACATGTACAAGAATCACAAACAAAAACCAGCAAGCGACCCCGTGAGCCCCTGGATAAAGATGAAGAGGACAGTGCAGAGCCGTGTGCAAAGCACCTGAGACAGGGCGCAGAGTCAGCTCCTTCAGTCAGCAAAGATGCATTTTCTTATATGGGTATATTTTTCTTGGATTTTTTTAAATTTTAATATAACAGTCATAAAAATATATATGTAAAAAATAACTTTTCTCACTTTATTAATGGGGAAATTTGAGCTTCTGTTTATCATTCTTATTTTTACCTGTAAAGGTTATTTAGAAATTGCTATGGTCACTATTTTATAATTGACCTAGTAGTATGGAATTAAGCTTTGGATATCTTGGGAAACCTTGTATAGACTACAAATGGAAAACATTGTATTATTTTGAAAGACAGACAGGTATTCCTTATGTATACAGTACTTTCGTCACAAAGGTAAAGAAAATGCAAAGAGTTTAGGTTCCTTAAATAAGAAAGGCCTTAGACACAGCTGCTTTTTTAATCAAGTAGCACTAGCATTTTAACCTTTTGTATTTAATCTTCTAAACTATAAGAGATCATACCTTATCCTGAGAAGCAGAATACTAATGAACTTTTCCTGTACCTTTAACTCCAGGAATCAGTTGTATATATTTAGTGACTTAGGGTATATAAGTCTCCTTTTTGTCTTTTACACATATGAGCAGAAAATACAAATAGTATTTTTATGTAAATCAGTATCTTTTTAGGTTCTAATTTTATTCAAGGGAAGCCAGTAGAAAATGTCCTATCAGGTTGTATTTTAGATCAATAGGTGCTTGAGGTTGAGACAGTTCGGTTGCTGATAGAAATCAAGTTCCAGTGTGACCAAGGAGGCTTGCCTGACACTTATGCCCCTGCAAGCCCCCAGCCGCTCCTGTGAGGACATATCCCTGTCCTTTCCCGGAGGCTCGTGTTCCCTTGACCTCTGCTGGGTTCAGTCTGCAGTCCTTGGGGCCAATGCTTCCTGTGCCTGCTGCCTCTGTGTGCTCCTGTGCCCTGCTCTTTGGCACTCTGCACCTTCATTTCTGCTCCCAACACGTTGCTCAGAGTGTTTTCTGGTCACCAGTGGCCTGAGAGGGGCCCTCAGTCCTTTTCCACCTTGTGCTTTGCTGCCTTGGTGTGTCATTCACACCCTCTGTATGGAGAGAACAAAGCTAAGGTGGGGACTACACTTGCGTAATGGCAGGTATGCCAGGGAAGAGATGAGAGCAACGTCCTTCAGAGGACTGAACCTCCTAGCAGGCTGGGCCACCATCATACTGAGGTGCCGCTTGTCTCTGAGGGGATAGGTTTCATGAGAGTGAAGGTGACTATACACAGAAAGGACAGGGATGTTGTCCTTTGACACCTCAGTGTGGGTTGTAAGCAGCAGTTTTCATGGCAGTGAGTTCTAGTTTACAAAGGGTTAGCCTTTGTCCTGAACATGCCTGGCATGTGGGACCCTGTAAGTGATTCCAGAAAAACATGTCCCATGCCCCATGTAAGGAACTGATCCTGTTTTCCTAGACAGGAAACTTCCGCGGCATTGTAAAATATCCTCTGCATTTAAAATGCTAACTCCACCATAGTGAAATTTTGAAGTGAATTTTACTTTTAATAATGTCAGCCCAGCAGCACATACTGCTTTCCTCCCACAGGAGACTCTGTTGTCGTGTACACTGACGGCTGCTGCTCCAGTAACGGGCGGAGGAGGGCAAGAGCAGGCATTGGTGTCTACTGGGGCCCGGGCCATCCTTTGTAAGTAAGCAGAGGAAGCTGAGTTGTTAAGCTTCATGTTTTACTTAGTCACTCTGTAGAACTTGTGGTAAGGTGAAGCGGGATCTGCTTCCTGGGTGATTATCAGGAGAAATAAAAGGCTTTGAAGGAGATAGCAGAACAGAGCTTTGATTCCTGTGGGTACTGAACAGTGCCGTCCTTCAGAACATCCAGTACCTTGGCATTGCCTTCCCAGCCCTGAGCCTAGACCAGTCTGCCTCACTGTTGAGCTTTTACACCAAAATGACCTCACTACCTCGTAACTGCAGAGTTCCCTGGCATGCTGGGAGATGGTCTTGGCGGGGACGCACCTGGACAGATCTGAGACTGGGAAGCCATCTTACCACTAGGTCCTCTTGGGGGTGGCTCCTTGTTTTTGAAAAGGCACAAAGTCAAAGTGATGTGAAATGCGATCATTCAAGTACACCCCACCCTTGGTGTGAATGACCCCACCTAGCTGATGGCCCTACTGGGTTCTGTGCCCCGCTCACCTGTCCCCAAAGCTGTTAGGCTGATATAATGCCGATTGTAACAATTCCATTTTGCCTTTCCATTGAGCTTACAGTTTACAAAGTTTTCCACTGTCTTTCACGGTATCTTCTCACTTTAGCTTTTGGAGCCCTGGAACAGGAACCAAGCCTGTGTAGCGCTGAGTGTCCCTGGGTTTCATGCCTTTCAGGTCCAGTGCTCCTTCCGTGACACATGCCATGGCATCTGTCAGCCTGACATTATTGTCATTGGTGTGATTCTGTCTTCCATTTACCACACATTTTATTCTCATCACACTGGGCTGGTAGAGGAAGGAGGTACTTGAGTGTACTTGAGTGTACACTCCGTGCTGTCCTAGGCTCTCCCACAGTGTTGGGATGCAGGTTCTGTCTTTTAAGTTCAGGATCGGGATCAGACACAGAGGAGGTGGACTGCAGCGGCTGCTGGGAGAATGGCAGGAAATAGGCCTAAAGTTGAGCAGGGAGGCTTCACGTTCTAGGGATCCCTCTGGGTACCTGAGGGACGTCCATGAGATCATGGGTGGGGGCCTGACGGCAACAGCTCAGAGCGAAGGTGGTTGCACAGGCCTGAGGCTGGTACTCAAGATTAGAAAGGGCGACCACATCTTCAGACAGAGGAGCTGAGAACACCTATCTGTATCCCCGAATCCTGTGTAGGCCCTTTCCGCAAGGAGAGGGCTGGGGCTTCTCCTTGGCCTCTGCTTGACCTCACGAGCATTCCAGTAGGAATCCTGCAGACTTGTTGTCTGGAGACATTGGTACCAGCTCTTTTGTATGTCCCTCTCCTTGAGACACTGGGCAGGTGCTTTAGACTGTTCATGGTTCTTCTTCAACTCTTCTAATTCAAGAAATCCATGTTCTTTTAGGAAGTTCTGGGTCTCCTGGTTACTCCAAGATTTTTTTTTCTTTTTTTTCCCCCATAGACAGGATCTCATTCTGTTACCCAGGCATCATCACGGCTCCCTGCAGCCTCCAACTTCTAGGCTCAAGCGATTCTCCTGCATCAGCCTCCTGATCGTATGGGACTACAGGCACGCATCACCAGGCTTACCTAATTTAAAAAAAAAGCTTTTTTAGAGACGGCCTCACTGTGTCCCCCCAGCCTGGGCTCAGACTCCTGGCCTCCAGTGGTCCTCTAGTGCTGGCCTCCCAAATGTTGGGATTATGAGCACCAGCCGACACAAACCATCACGCCTGACCTTTATTTTTGTTCTTTCAGTAGAGATGGAGTCTCACTCCCAGGCTGGACTTGAACTCCCGGACTCAAGTAATCGTCCTGCCTCAGCCTCCCGTGTAGCTGGGACTGCTGTGCAGCATTGCAGCAGCTTACTCCCAGTGCCCATTAACTGGCCTGAGAGTTTTCTGGTTCTTTGGTTTCTTTTTACTTCCTGAAGCTGTCTAGTAACTTCAGTAAAGTCTCACTTTCTCCCTTCTTATTCTTGAGTTTTCTCCTGGGATACTTCTCACAACCACCATAGGGCCAACCCAGGGTCTGCAGAGAACCAGGGCCCAGTCTGCTCTGCTGGGATCCAGGGGGTTCAGAAGTCGCCCAAGTGTGGAAACGTGTTTATTCTTCTCTGCTTCTTGCAAAATACACACTAGCTTATTGTTCCCTATTAAGAGGAATCCCTTTGAGAATTAGGTTTATAATTTTTATTTTATTTTCTATTCTTTTGAAACAGAAATGTAGGCATTAGACTTCCCGGGCGCCAGACAAACCAAAGAGCAGAGATTCATGTAAGTTATCAAAGATATTTATGTTTTGTCATTCTTTAGCATTGACTATGATTTTTTTTTTTTTTTTGAGACAGAGTCTTACCTTGTCTCCCTTGGTGGAGTACTGTTGCCTCGTAGCTCACAGCAAGCTCAAACTCTTGGACTCCAGTGAACCTCTTGCCTCAGTTTTTCAGAGACAGGGTCTCACTCTGACTCAGGCTGGTCTCAAACTCATGAGCTCAAGCAATCTACCTGCCTCAGTCTCCCAGAGTGCTAGGATTATTGGTGTGAGCCACTGTGCCCGGCTGAACATATTTATATGTAAGATATTCTAAGTCTAGAAGAAACTTGAAAGATAAGAAATTT
The DNA here is from genome assembly GCA_963574355.1 of Loris lydekkerianus. Lineage (NCBI taxonomy): Eukaryota > Metazoa > Chordata > Mammalia > Primates > Lorisidae > Loris > Loris lydekkerianus. The sequence continues at coordinate 39,393 of CAUYPK010090178.1, forward strand.
TTAGAAAAATTGTAAAAACTTTTCTTCATTTCAAATAGGTATCTACACAGGAGAACTATGTATGTAGTAGCGTTTCCTATAGTGACTGTAATCACAGTAATAATCACCCGTTATGTCATAGCAGAACACTCCCTGTAGCTGACTATCCCTTTGTCTTTCAAGGCAGCCTGCAAAGCTATTGAACAAGCAAAGGCTCAAAACATCAACAAGTTGGTTTTATATACAGACAGTATGTTCACTATAAATGGTAAGCTTTCTCATAACATTTCTTAATAACTATGTTTCTAGTAATTATAATGGAAGATAGGTATTTCTTTGCCTAGTAGGAGGTATCAGAGGAGAGCCCAGGTATGGGGATAACATTTGGTTGTGAGGTATAAAGGAAGAGTGAGGATTCTGGAGTCTTGGTTCTGCTGCTCCAGTATTTTCCCCAGTGCTTTTTCCTTTGCTGCGTTCTGGAGATTCCATCATGAGTGGGTGTGACTCTGCCCTCATGGTGCTTCTAGTCTAAGTGTGATGCCGGGTATGGAAGCATGTGGGGGGGATGAGGCTGGGGACAGTTTCTTGGAGGAAGTGACATCTTAAGCTGAGAGCTGTAGCTCAAGTACAAGTCAGGAAAGGGACGAGTCGTGGGTATTTGAGGCTGTGCCAAAGTACAAAGCAACTGAGGCCGACTGAGGAAGTGAAGAAGAGCCCAGGGTGGCGACTTGGAGTACAAATGGGGACAGTTAGGAGGGGTCAGACAAGGGAGGCACAAAGGCCGGGACACTCAGCAGTGACTTGCTAGCGGTGTGCATTCCTGCAGGTATAACCAACTGGGTTCAAGGCTGGAAGAAGAACGGCTGGAGGACAAGCACAGGGAAAGAGGTGATCAACAAAGAGGACTTCATGGCCCTGGAGAAGCTCACCCAGGACATGAACATTCAGTGGGTGAGTGTCACGGCTGTTGACCCAGTGGTGCCAGTTTACTAGAGCTTAATCATTTACACAAGTGGTTTAATGATATAATAGTTGCCATTATGTTATCACCATAATATATTAAAACATACTTGATTCTTTGATCATTGTATGAATAACACTGTCTTAATAAGAGTGTTACTCATTAAGCGTGTAAGGCATGGGCCGTGAGATCTGAAGGCTGCTCTATAGCAGCCCTCACGTTTATTAGTGAGTCAAGGTGCCAGGCACAGGCGCACCTGTCACTAGTAAGGGGAACTATCAGTTGGCCTGTTAGTTTATTTGGAGTGAAACAGAATGTTAAATAAAACTCTCATAAATTTATGGGATAAAGCCTTAGTAGTATGACTTTTATTACAGAATGGAAGCTTTTTAAATTAATAGATAAATTTCATTTAAAATATTTTTTCAAGTAGTACAGAGCACGATAAACTGCAACCATGTTCCATTCCCACCTGGGTGCCTTCCCGTGACCACTGATGACAGTTTGGTGACCTAATATGTAAATTGACTTCAGCAGTGTAAATGTGAACAATAGTTAAATAAGGACATCCCTTCTTTCTAACAGCATTTGAAAGTAGTAAAGTGTGTGCATCTGTGTGCGTGCACATGCGTTTGTTTATATGTATGTACATATTCACCATCTATACGCACGTGAGTTTTGCCTAGAAAGCTTGCCAAGTGCCATTGTTAAGTGGGGGAAAAGCAGTGTGACCAGTAAAATCCAATTCTTAGAAAAGCAATGGAATCTCTGTAAACGCATCCTTGCATTAGTGCGCTGAGAGTGTGTGTAGTACTGTTCAGAATCCTGCTGGGAAAGAGGAACTGCAGAGGTGAGCTCGAATACTCAGTTGCTCTGAATGGTTGAGGTTTTTTTACCATGAGAATATAATATAGTATTACTTGTGTAAAAATCAGTAAAAATGAAGGAGAAAATATTTATTTTAACAGATGCATATTCCTGGTCACTCGGGATTTACAGGCAATGAAGAAGCTGATAGGTTAGCAAGAGAAGGAGCTAAGCAGTCTGCAGATTGAGCAAAGTGACTTTAGGACCTGAGGAGACTGAAGCCAGTGGCTGTGTCAATACTTTTACTTGCTGGTGTGGAAGAGAAGACTGCAGGCTGGACCATTGCAGCAGGTCTGCAGACCCGGCTGTCACACTGACTCGGGGTGGCAGGGTGGCTTTCTGTGATAGGAAGTGGTCACATGTACGATAAATTAAACATCTTTGAGATTTGAGACCTGTGTGAATTCTCAGCATTACACTTAAATTTGGCTTGGTACTGTTCTTGTTTTATTGCAGTCTGGCCCCAAATGCCACAGCTTTGATTTTGATAAGGAACTAATAAAACATTTTCTTTAAAAGATGCAGACAGGATGTCTGGAAGTATTCTGAAAGCATTCATTTATCTTCCAATTTGCAGGGTTGAATCTCTTGTGCAGACAGGTTCCTCTGGCTATTAGGCCACTCTAAAGGGACAGTTACCACTTTTAAAGACCAAGATATTATAAATCTTCCCAAAAATTTCTTTGGCCTTTTTTGGGGGGGAGGGTGCGGGACAGAGTCTCATTATGTCACTCTCGGTAGAGTGCTGTAGCATCACAGCTCATAGCAACCTCAAACTCTTGGGCTTAAGCATTCTCTCACCTTAGCCTCCCAAGTAGCTGGGACTACAGACACCTACCACAACGCCTGGCTATTTTTTTGCTATTTTTATTGTTATTTACCAGGCCCTGGCCGGGTTCGAACCACTAGCTCCTGTGCATGTGGCCAGCACCCTAACCACTGAGCCATGGGCACCGAGCCTCTTTGGCTTTTTTTGTTAAAAATACCGTGCAAGTTAAAAAAAAAAAAAAATGTTTGGCATCATTTATTTAGTTTCAAACCTTTTTATCATAAAATAAAAATGTATAGAAAATGACACATGGGTAGCACCTGTGGCTCAGTGGGTAGGGCACCCGCCCCCTATACTGAGGGCGGCGGGTTTGAACCTGGCCCCGGCCCAACTGTAACAGTCTCAGCTACTCGGGAGGCTGAGGCAAGAGAATTGCCTAAGCCCAGGAGTTGGAGGTTGCTGTGAGCTGTGGTGTCACGGCACTCTACCGAGAACAATAAAGTGAGACTCTATCTCTTAAAAAAAAAAAGAAAGAAAATGGCACATGTGTAGCTTATCGAATTCTTGTTATCGTAAGGTGAGTGCACTTGTATCCAGCCACCTCCATAGCAGCTGACAGTTGGCCAGATCCTGCAGGTGTCTCTCCAGGTGCCCTCCCCTCTGATAATGCCCCACTCCTCTCCAAAAGTAATTCTGACTTTTGGAGAAGTGACTTCTTCCCACATATATACATAGTTTAAAATACTTTTATTTATTTGTTTTATATTGAGGTAGTATATACTTTGCATTGCAGTTGTAGAATTTACCATTTTTAGCATTTTTAAGTGTACAATTCAGTGATTTCCTTGCATTTCATTATGGCAGTTTAGTTGTCTACTTTTTTACTTGACATTTCTTAAGTCTTTAAGTCCAAGTACACAGCACACATGCACACGGCATGCACACGCACAGCCACGGACACATACATGCACAGACCACACATGTGGCATGCATACACAGACCGCACACACAGCACACATACATGCACAGATGACACACTTGCACACATCTACACACAGGCCATGCATGCAGCACACATCTATACATAGACCACACATGTGGTGCACACATACATGCAGAGACCACACATGCAGCACACATACACATGTACAGACCACACATGCGGCTTGTAAATACACACCAACCACACGTCTGACCTGCATACACGCACAGACCACACGCTGCACACATACGCACAGACCACATGCACACCACACACCACACATACACAGACCATGCACTGCACACATACACGTGCACAGACCACATGCACACCACACCTACACGCACAGACCAATGCACACAGTCTTTGGTGGCCACCTGCAGCATAGTGTGTCAAGGTTCTCTCAGCCATCTGCTGAGGCTTGTGTTAAAAGAAAAACTTAGACAAGTTAATTTTAACAAAGTTTAATTGAGCAGTAAAAAGGTTTGTAAACCAGGTGGCATTTAGGACCAAAGCTATGCAGAATGCTCCCCCGCAAAATGTGTGCAGGCTCTATGTACAGCCAGAGAAACAGACAAGACGCGTAGAAATAGCCTGCCTGCCTGCCAGCATTTGCCTTATTTGGACATGTTGGATTGGCTGAGATGCAGCTCCTTGTTACAAGAGCAGACTCAAGTTAGATTGCAGTCAGGTTGCAGCTCAGTGTGCAGGGAGGCAGCTTTAGATCAAACTCAGCTTAACTCCTGCAACTGCTGTCTCTCACAGTCCCTGGTGGAAACGGCATTTTAAACCCACATTCTGGGGCACTCACTGCTACAGTGCTGGTCATTGTTTCCAGGCCTTTTCATCGAATACAACTAAAAAAATATAAACATGCACACACACATTTAAAGATAAAATATTTTCTGAGCTCATATTGATATTCTCAATACAAATCATGTTTCTAGGGCTTTTATTTAACCGTTTCTAATACATGTCTGTGTCTCTTTTCTACACTAAGAATCCTGGTTCCTAAGACATGGGATGATGGAATAGAATATCCCATAATTGGACTGGGCACAGCGCTCATGCCTACAATTTTAGCACTTTGGGAGGCCAATGTGGCAGCATTGCTTGAGGTCAGGAGTTTGAGATCAGCCTGAGCAAGACCAAGACACCCACAGTTCCCTTACCCTTACCTACCCCCACTGTCTCCAAAATACAGAAAAAAAAAATTATCTGGGAATGGTGGCACGTGCCTATGGTCCCAGCTATTCAGGATGCTGAGGCAGGACACTTGAGCCTGGGAGTTGGAGGTTGCTGTGAGCTAGGCTGGCTGACACCATGGCGCTCTAGCCTGGGTGGTGGAGGGCAACTCTGTTTCAAAAAAAAAAAGAAAAAGAAGAAAAATATTCAATCATTCACTTGTTTTATTGTACTTTAACATAAAATATTGAAATAATACTAACACTGTACCATTATTTATGATAATGAAAACAACTGTGTCTATGTTGCCAGACACTACACAATAAAGTGACTCCTGTCCCTCCTTGTAGTCTCACTTCTGTGTATTAAATGCTCATAACCAGCCTTTAGGTCAGTGTTGTCTTGGGAACAGTATTCCCTAAGTTCCTGTATGCTAAATTCAGTTTTGCTGGATAT
>CAUYPK010090180.1:0-18287 GCA_963574355.1 Loris lydekkerianus
GTCTGAGAAGATGCAAGGAATAATTTCTATTTTTTTAAATTTGCTGAGGTTAGATTTGTGGCCTAGGATGTGGTCGATTTTGGAGTATGTTCTGTGGGCTGCTGAGAAGAATGTGTATTCAGTTTTGTTGGGATGAAATGTTATGTAGATGTCTGTTAAGTCCAGATGATGAATGCTTGAGTTTAATCTAAAATGTCTTTGCTTAGCTTCTTTGTGGAGGATCAATCCAGCACTGCTAAAGGGGTGTTAAAATTTCCAACTACTATGGAAGTGGAGGAAATTGAGTTGCTCATGTCTGTTAGAGTTTCTCTTATTAATTGAGGTGTGTTGTGGTTGGGTGCATAAATATTAAGAATTGAGATCTCATCATATTGAGTATTACCTTTAGGAAATGTGAAGTGTCTATCCTTATTCTCAATTATTTTGGTTAGTTTAAAGCCTATTGCTTCTGCGAACAGGATTGCAACGCCTGCTTTTTTCTGCTCTCCATTTGCCTGGAATATAGATGACCACCCCTTCACCTTGAGTCTATATTTGTCTTTTAATGTAAGATGCGATTCTTGGATGCAGCAGATATCTGGCTTGAGTTTTTGTATCCAGTCAGCCAACTTGTGCCTCTTTAGGGGACAATTTAAACCATTCACATTAATTGAGAGTATTGATAAGCCTTTCGAGAGCCCGGTGGACATTTTTAATCCTTTTGCAACTGTGGAAGTTGGAGTTTGATCAAAATTTTCTGGGTGGGATTACTGTTGTGGTAGAGGATTACACTGGTCTTTATGGAAGATTGGTCTGAGAATATTCTGGAGAGCTGGTTTAGTTATGGCAAATTTCTTCAACATGTGAATCATTGAAGTATTTAATTTCTTCATCATAAATGAAACTAAGTTTATTTATTTCATTCTTAAATAACTACAAGTCCTTACGTACTGGAATATGTTCATCTATTGGATACTGCACAACTTCTCAAATTTTGGAATCAGACTGAATATTACCCCCCCCCCCGCATTGCTTTGATGTAGTAATTGCTATTTATCATAGCAACTGGCAAAACCCAGCTTCAAAAATACACAACACCATTGAAAGGCATGTAGTACAACCTATTGAAGAAACCATGAGCTATCTTGGGTTAGTAGGTTATGTGGTATCCAACAAACATTGACTATCTCTGTATTTCCCTCAAAAACTGGAAATTTTTAGAGGCACACCCAGCTTTCTTGGCTCAGTATGGGAACTGTAGGTCCATACTGTTTACAAAGCACTAATGGCAACCAAAGGCAAAGTCAGAATTCTAAAAAGAGATAGAAACCTTAACAAAGAATAGCTACAAACAATATAACAAAATTTCCCTTAGATATTAGGGAGAAATCAGCTATTTTCTGGCTTGGTGGGACAATAGCACATCATCGTTAAATTGACATTAGGATTCTTAAAATAAAAGGTTATGATCTTTTGAAGAAAAATTATCTTCCTAGTATTTTCCCAGTAAGAATACATCACTTTTCCATCAGAAAAAAAGTAGTATATAATTATTATCCTTCTTTTATTTTCTTACATTCACCTTCTATTTCCTTGACAGCAGGTTTCAAATTAAACATAAGGAACAATTTTGAACATTCAAGCCTCACCAAAAAAAAAAAAACATGATTGATTCAAAGTTTTACTTTATGTACCTATAATTTCCCAGTAGTCCTATTTCTCAATCAGAATTTGAATAATCTTTACAACTCATATTCCCCCAAACTCAGATTTAATGACTCAGTTGGTTCAGAAAGAGAAATAACAGCTGCAGCTCATCCTGCTGTGCTGTTCAGTAATGACAATGTTATACTACATTAGCAGTTGTGACATTAATAAAAAGAAGCCCATAGGATTAACCAAAGACAGCTGACTTTAGTCAAATGTAGGTCAGGCTTTGTTTGCTCAGAAGCTGGTAATAGATTCCCAGGTAAGTGCTCTCATGTGTCACACATATATGTCAGGAGCATAATTTCAGCCTCACTAAGTGATTCACATTTTTAAGTTTCTGTACGTCATTTTTGAATTATTGTTAAGCATTTAATTCGACTGCCAGGCCTATAGACTCTTTAAAATTATTAACTTATATGACATTATCATGTTTTTCCTTTAGGCAATACTTAAGAACACCTTGGAGAGTTTCATGTTCACCTTCCAGTTACTGAAGTTCTTACCAGAATAGGCTCAGGGGTCACCCTTAATTTATAGCATAATTATGGAGGAAATGGTGCTGCTGGCTAAGATAGCCATCTGTAATTGCAAAGTTCCCATTGTTAAAGTTCATATTGCATTCTTAATCAAGTCTTGTGGTGGGCTTCATACAAACAAGAAGCCCAGAACCACACAATCCTAAAATATACCTTAAAATATATACACTTTGGGAAACAGTATAGCAGTGTCTTTAATGTTAAACACATGCCTACCATATGATTTAACAATTGCTCCCTTAGGTATTTATATAAAAAATGGAACCCTATGTCCACACAAAAGACATGCACAAAAATGTTCATCACAATTTTATTGATACTGACCCTAAACTGGAAACAACCCAAATCAAAAGGAGAATAGCTAAACAAACAATGGCACATTTATACACTAGAACACCACTCAGCAATAAAAAGGAAAGAGCAACAGACCCATACAAGAATCATGGACAAATCCAAAACATCATGTTCAGTGAAAGCAGCTAGATGCAAAACAATACATATCACGCAATCCCATTTATGTTAAAGTCTAGGGCAGTCAAATCGAATCTACAGTGATATAAACCAAAATGAAGCAGGGATTGTCTGGAAGGGGCATAAGAGGGCTTTCCGGGTGACGAAATGTTCTGTAACTTGTGCTGATGTTATGTCCATGTATGTATTTGTCAAACTCATCAAATTATACATTAAAGAAAAGTATATATGTATCACATTATACATTTTTAAATGTTTATATATGTATCAAATTACATATATGTATTACCATCTTTACCTTTTTTGAGTACGTATTAATCTCTATGTATGAAAATATGCATCTAAATTATATTTCAATGAATAAAATATATATATGAGTGTTCTGTAAGCTCTTCAATTTCATACTGAAACTTTATTAAGCCAACTACCTTTATTAAATACTTATATAACCATAAAATGCTATGAAGTCCTTTAAATATAAGCCAAAGAGATATCACCTAAAAGAGTTACTAACCCGATACTATCCAAGTAAGGATAATAAGCAGTATATTTAATGAGTAAAATAAATGGATAATTTTAACTGATTTACATTTTAATTCCTTCTACATGTCAAATAGCATAATTTAAGAGCTCCATGTTTACAAATTAGAAAAATTAGAAAACTATCAATGGGCATAAATGCAATTAAGTGCTTTAAGTTAATTTATATTAATGTGGAAGAACAGTTACAAAACAGTAAATGATACAAAAATCATTTGAATTTCTAATATTCAGCAAAGTTTAGTTGACTTTTCCAGTTCAAAGCTTACCATTGCCACCATGATGATTCAGGCCCTTAACCTTTTAAGTACAATAGATGCCTAATTGGCTGTTCTAATTTTACCTCTGTTAACGCCACCCTATTAATCTTAAAGCACAACATAAGCATTGTGTGCCATTTATCATAACTATAGTCAGGGTCAGCTTCTAGCCTGGCATTCAAAGGCCCGTGTTGGTCTGACTGCAGTCTATCCTCTGTTGTACCCACTTGCAGGGCTACTTTTTACCTGGACCCCCACCAGTCCACAGATCTCTGCACCAGCCTACTGGATGGCTCTCCCATTCCTACCACTACACTTTTGTTCATGCTGCCTCTCTATTTGAACTTTATACCACATCCAAATCATCACACTTTTCACAACCTACATTCACTATCTCCTCGTTGGCAAGGAAGCTGCTGATTTTCTTTACTCAGAGTAATCTTTCTTTTTTAGAAATATCCACCGTACCTCATGCCCAGTTCTCTTATCATAATCACCATCCTCTATCTTAGCTTGTTAACTGGTTTGGATTCCAGGTTCCAAAAGAAACATGTAGTTTCAAAACTTAGCTCTCCAGCTGTCAGAAGTTAAGTAAGTTGCTTCATTTCACCTCTCCATGTATCTGTTTCTTCATCTGTTAAAAAGTAAAATAAAAATAGTATCTATCTTGTGTGATTGTTAGAAGTAGGAAATTAATGTACATGGAGTGCTTAGTCTGACACATATTTTTAAGTGCTTAATAAGATTTACCCCAAAACCTGCTAGCTAAAAGAGAATGAATTCTCTAAATGAATTATACTCCATGAATTGAGAGAATTTACATATGGAAAATTTTAGAGGAATATCAAGATATACCAAAGGGTTGGAGATGTGTAGCTTTTGCTGCTATTTTCAAAATAGGGCTTAAATTAGGTCTTAAAAACTGAAGAATGGTGAAACTGATACTAATTTGAGGTAGGAAGAGTCTGGTTAAAAAGAAAAACAAAAAAACAAACCAAAGGAGGAATGGTGCAGGTACTAAAGAGAAACAGAAACACATTCACACCAAGTCTTATACATGAATACTCACAGCAGCTTTATTCACAAAGACCAAAAATGGAAGGAAGGATGGAGAATCCTCAAAGAATTCAAACTACACCTCCCATTTGATCCTGCAATCCCATTACTAGGCATCTACCCAGAAGAAGAAAAAAACAACCTTTTATGGTAAGGACATTTACACTAGACTGTTTATTGCAGTTCAATTTACAATCGCCAAAATGTGAAAACAACTTAAATGCCTACCCACCCAGGAATGGATTAATAAGCTGTAGTATATGTATACCATAGACTTCTGATCAGCCTTTAAAAACGATGGAAACTTTACATCTTTTGTATTAACCTAGATGGAATGGAAACACATTCTTCTTAGTAAAGTATCACAAGACTAGAGAAGCAAGACTCCAGTGTACTCAATTCTAATATGAAGCCAGGAGGTGATCTAATACATACCCAGATAAGAGGAAAACTCAAATCAATTCAAGGTGGGAGGCAGGGGAATGAGGGAACAAGGAGAGGAGAGGAGGAAGGGGGACAGGGATTATGGTGTACAGCACACCTCTTGGGAGCGAGACACAATTGTAAGAGAGACGTTGCCTAACAAATGCAATCAGTGTAACCTAATTCTTTGTACCCTCAATAAACCACAAACAAACAAACAAACAAACAAACAAAAAAAACCCCACAATGACCCAAAACTAGAAACAAATGTCTATCAACACAACACTGGATAGCCACAACAGAATATCACACAGCAACAGCCAACAATAAAAAGGAACATACCAACAAAGGAAACATGGATGAACATCAGAATCATTATATTGAGTGCAGGAAGCCAAACATGATAAAGTACATACTGTGCGATTGCATTTATATGAAATTCTAGAAAATGCAAGTAACCTACATAGATAGGAAAGAAGTCAACAGCTGCCTGGGGCATGTGGACGGAGAGAAAGAGTGACTGGAAAGGACATGTGGAAACCTTGGAAGATGATGAAAGGTTCTGTGTCTCCAGTGTGGTGGTAATTTCAAAAGTATGCCTATAATTGTGCCAAAATTCGTCAAATGTAAATGGGTGTGAATTGTTCCTTTTATTAACTCAGTAAGAATCTTAAAAATGAAGTAGACTTATTGAGACATAGCACATTCCTTTGTGTTGGCCAAACATTGGTAGGAGGTCTGACAATTAAGTTTGCGAACTTACCACTGTGTGCTTACTTTGGCAGCACAGTACAAACAACCTGGCAAGGTTTCATCATCTTATTGTGTCAGTGTCTCACAGTTGTGTTCACATAGACGTGCAGCAGTGTCTTGCAAAGTGGCATTCATTATTGTTGTTTGTTTTAGTGTGTCATCATGAGACTGTCGGAGCTTGATTTACAGCAACAAACATTCATAAATTTCTCATTAAAGTTGGCAAATGTGGAAGTGAAATAACGGACATGTTAGTCCATGAAGAAAATGGTAGTATTTTTCTAAGAGGAGAGAAAACATCACTCATAAACAGAGGTCAAGTTGACCAATAATGAGCAGAACTGACAAAAACGTTGCAAAAAATTGTTGAATTGTCTGTAAAAATCAGTGGCTGACTATGAGAAATATAACAGGTCAAGTAAACAACAACAGAGAAACAATGAGAAAAAATATTAACTGAAAATCTTGAGCAACAATGCACCCGCTCACACAGCAGTGTCTTTAAGGGAGCTTTTAGCCAATAAACAAATAGCTGTATTGGAACACCCTCCCCAATAACCTGATCTGGCCCCCAATGACTTTTACTCTTTACTAGAAGATAAAGGAAATACTAACAGGAAGACATTTTGATGACATTGAGGACATCAAGGGTAATGTGACAATAGGTTTAATGGCTATTTCAAAAAAAGAGTTCCAAAATTGCTTTAAAGGGTAAACTAGTTACTGGTATTTGTGCTTCCCAAGGGGTGTACTTTGAAGGTAACCATCGTGATCTTCAGCAATGAGGTATGTAGTACTTTTTCTAGGATAAGTTCATGAATTTAATTGTCAGACCCCTTGCATGTTAGGTAAAAGATAAGGATCTAAATCATCTTGACAGGCCAGAGGAGTAGCTTAGATATATGGTAAAACTTTACAAGGACAACTATTAAATAGTCAAATTGAGTCTAAAATTTAACTTTCCAAGTGCAATGACTGCTAGTACTATGCCATACTAGCAGTTCATTAGAAAAGGCAGCCATGGGGTCATAATCATCAACAAGCTCAGTGTCAATCAGCAACAAAACGTCACTCTTAAAGAAGATAACATGACCTTAGGTTACATTAAAAAAAAAGATAATGAGCTTTAACAGAAAAAAGGTGAAAGTCTTGTTTGATTCTCCATCATGAGCTTATGTTTAAAAGCATGTCATTTGCTGGGTGTGGTGGCTCAAGCCCATAATCCTAGCATCCTGGGAGACTGAGAAGGTGAGAGGATCGATTGACCTCAATAGTTAGAGACCAGCTTGAGCAAAAGCAAGACCTTATCTCTACTAAAATTAGAAAAATTAGCCAGCCACTGTGGGGGGCAGCTATAGTCCCAACCACTCAGGAGGCTGAAGCAGGAAGATTGCTTGAACTCAACCGTTTGAGATTGCTGTAAGCCAGACTGATGTCACAGCACTCTAGCTGGGGTGGCAGAGTGGGACTCTGTCTCAAAAAATAAACAAAATAAATAAAAATAAAAATATTTCATTAGTTTTTTAGTGAGATGCTTGGAGGGGATAGAGTAGAATTAGATCAGAGAAGGACAAAGAGTATGCTTTTAATCTATGAGTTCCTTAAAGACAGGATCCATATCTTAGTCATCTCAGCTCAATTCCTAGCGTGACCACAATTATTGGTTATAAAGTAAATGGTGTTTATATACTGATAAGACTTGAACTGGTGTCAAGTGATAGTGGGAAAGTAACAATGCTTTTTAACCTAGAAAAAAACAGACTGCATGAGAAAGAGGAGTGAAGACATAAGAATAGCATAAAATGTGTCTATGGTGCAAAATCTTTGTCACTCTCATCCATTAAGAAGTGGGGTTTGTACACCTTACCCCTTGATGAATGTATGACCACTTTGACCAAAAGAATGATGGGAAGGTGATATTGTGACAGTTCTAGGCCCACTCCTTAAAAAGAGTGGCAACTTCCACTTCCTCTTTCTTGGAACCTATTCACCATATTAGAAGGAAACACAAACAGCTACAAGGACAGGCCTACATACAGCAGAATTGAGGCACCCAGTCAACAAACCAAGCAGAGCTCTCTGACAATAGGTAGCACTAATTGGGCTCATTTGCCAGCCCATGCAAATGAGCCACTTGGAGGTGGATCTTTATTTAATAAGTCATGCCAGCTAATGTCACATGTAGCAAAAGTAAGATTTCCCTACTAAGTTTTGTGCAAAATCATTAGTAAATACAGTGTTAAGCCACTAAGTGCTGCAGTGCTGTGTTATGCAACAATAGATAACTGAAACAGTGACTATATTAAAATAAATGATGGTACCATATACATGGCCCCATGTGATATAACTCAGACGACTTATAGAATTGAGACCAATATGCATAACTTGGAGAGTTTGGAACTTGGAACATTAAAGACAAGATCAGGCAGAGAAACCCAGAAGGGAGCACCAAGGTTATGAAACTGATCTGGCATTAGAACTGGCCTCAAGGAAATGAGCCAGGAATCTAGATGGGAAAGTTCAAAGAGTATATAATTAGCTCAGGCTCAATTTCAGAAGGCATTGATTCCATAGGTTTCATCCACTGGCAGATGTGGGCATAACAGTACGAGTGAGAAGACCATCCAGGTTGAATAAGATCCTATAAAATCTGTGGCTAGGAAAGACCCCAGTTAAGATGAGACTTAGAATGGGATGCCAGTCCCAGAGGGATCCTGGAATGGCCTTCCAAAACCAGAGAAAAGCAAAGGCACAAGGGCTGTGCACCAGACTAGAGGCTTCACTGGAATAGTTCAGAATGGAAAAATAACTTAGGCCTACCAGACATCAGATAAGGTCTTGATCTCACCATCCTGTAAAAATGCAAAACCTAATGTGCCTTCAGACTAGTTCAGGACTGGCTCAGAAACCACCTATTTGAGGAAATGGCTAGGAGGCAGTAGGTAGCTCTTCAGTGCTCATGGCTGATGTGGCTAAGACAAGAGGCTTCTGAGGGGAGCGCAAGGAAAAAGACCCAATGAGTTCCTTTTAGTTTTAAACTAAAACTCACTTTTCTAATGAGTTTTATTTTAACACAAAGAAGAACTTGAAAATTATATTCTAATAAAAGCAAAAGGCTGAATTACTACCTGCCAAGGGGATCTACAGAGAAGATGCATCTGTCTGACAAGAACAACATCAAATAACTTTCATGGGGTAGAAGAGCAGTTTTTCTATCTTGATACAATGCACTGTAGTGAAGTCAGAGCCACCAGTGCATCCATTACTGGAGCAATGTACATTGTACTCACCAAGTAACCTCCAATTATCCTCTCACTTCACCCTCCACACCTGTGCAAGTCTCCAATGCCCATAATTTTCCACTGTTTCCACATGTGTACATTATGTAGCTCCCACTGTAAGTGAAAATGTGTGGCATTTGTCTTTCAGTGTCTGATTTGTGCCTTCAGTTCCATCAATGTAGCTGCAAAAGACATCATTTCATTCTTTTTATGGCTGAATAGTATTCCATTGTGTATATATACCACATTTTCTTTACCCAGATCTCTAGCTGATTATAATATGTCATGGTAGAGACATTTTTGCAACATATTTGCCTGCATATCACAGGGTCTTTTGTATCTGGCTAACTCTCTTGCTAGACTTGGGAGGTTTTTAATCTATTATTTCCTTAAATAGACTTCTCATTTTTTTTTTTTTTTATCTTTACCCCACAAGAATACTGACAATTGGTAAATCTGGTTACTTTATGTAGGCCTAGACATCTCCCAGGCTATGTTTATTCCTTTTTATTCTTTTTTCCCTTATTTTTGCCTAACAATTATTTCAAAGACCTATCTTAAAGTTGTGAAGTTTTTCTTCTCCTTGGTCTAACCTATTGTTGAAGCTACTGAATATATTTTCTATTTCCTTCAATGAATTTTTCAGTTCCAGAATTTTTGTTTGGTCTGTTGTTATCTGTCCACTTGGCAAATTTCTCACTCATTGATTTTCTCATTTCTTTGTATTGGTTTTCAGATTTCTCTTGCATCTCATTGCACTTCTCTGAAATCAATATTTTCAATTCTTTATCTGGCATTTTGAAAAATTCTTTTTGATTGGGAATTGTTGCTGAACAATTGCCGTGGTCCTTTGGTGGTGACATATTTCCTTCCTTTTTCATATTTCCTATCTCTTTCTGTTGATATCTGAGAATCCACTGAAATTTCCTGAAAATACACAATGTCAGAACAAACTATTTGCACAGAGTACATCGGTGCTCAACGGGGGATGGATAGATAGATGAACAGATAAAGTGCATAGACAGACAGATAGGCAGATAATGCAGTCTGACACTTTCAAATACTCAGAACCACCTGTCCATAGGCACATCAACTGTAGGAAAAAGCTAAAGCCCAGACAGAAAAAAAAAATGTATTTGTACCTCTAAGAGTTTGCTGAACAGTTATCTTTGAGTACCTAAACATAAGGTGTATTTTTATGCTTATGAAAGCAATTTCCTAAGAAAATTTGAATTTCATATGAAAATCTTTCCACTTATTCTGACTGGCTGACTCTGACCAGAGGTCACTGTGGACCTGTCTCACCTGGAAATTGGTGAATTCAGCGCAGCTATACTCTTGCCATCACAAGCCCAAGCTCTAATGCAAAAGAAAGGTTTGTGCAACGGGGAAGCAGTGGCCAGCCACAATCCACATGTTCTTCTATCTCTTCTCCCAGCTGACTTCTCATCCTATTGGGCTTTGCATGCTTTGCAACTCTTTTTTTTTTTTTTTTTTTTTTTTTACTATTGCATCGCCAGCATATAGTACCATAATCACAGTGCAATAAGCTTGACACCTGTTTTACCCATTGCTCTTGTCACACACTCCCTAGAATGAGACATTTCTGCAGGTCTCTGACCCAGAGTTTATACTTTCCTCTCAATAACAAATCTCCATGGCTAAAGTTTTATACAAATATGTTTTCCAACACTTTCACACACAAAGAACATCTTGCTCTCTAAGACAGAGGATGAAGCTCCAAGTCCTAGGGAGTGGTTTATAAATTATAACTCAGAAACAAAAAAAACACTTTACATCACAACCTTCTCTGGAGAATTTATATAAAATAATATTTACCTTACTATGAGCCATGTATTCCAATATTTTCTATTCTATTTCATTTTTAAGCTCTGGTGAGAACCCACTAATTTAATTTTAATGCATGGCATTGCTGGTCTGAAAAATCCCACTGAAGCAACAATTGTCAAGTTGTATTTACAGGAGTGTGGCAGTGGACCAAGTGCCCAAAAACTGTGCTATCAACATTAGAAGCAAAGACCTGAGCCCCTGAAATCCATAAATAATGTTGCCATTTCCTAAGAATGAAACTAATAAGAGCAAATACATGATGAATACAATTAACTAAATGTAGGAATTAATTCAAGAAAATGTGGGGCTACAAGGATTTGAAAATGCTGAAGTCCAGTCAAAGTGTCCACATGTGCAGCATGACAGTAGTCTTACTAGATTATAATTATAACATGGAATTTTATCTTAAAATAGTTTTATTTGGTTTTACCTGAAGAAATCCTGCTAATAACAGGAACTGACTGCATTGGGGTCTTGTAAGTGGGAAATAAAAAGACAAGGACTTTTTAGTGGGTTCTCCAGTCAGGGAAAAGTCTTGAAAGCAAATATTGGAGTCTGCCCAGCAGCTTGAGGCCAAGAAGAAAGTGAAACATGGAACGCTCATGGCCTTTCTCTTCATCTAGAAACATTAAAGAACTTATGATTTAACAGTGGTTTCCCAATCATGTTTTTCTAAGGAAGTTAGAATACACTATTCAACAATATGAATTTCTGGTCTGCTTGCCAGTTATATTTCTCATTGTAAATTAACACACCTTAGTTTTGCAGGTTTGTTACATGATCATTTCTGTGCTGGATGAAATGTCAAGGTTGTGGAAGGCATAGAACCAGAACTAGACGAGGGCAGGCCTTCGGGGATGATGGAACTCAAGGGAGAACATGGCCAGGCAGCCAGCCAACCTGTCTTTCAAAAGAAATCCCTCTCTCAACTCTGTCACTTGACCTACAGCAAGTTCTTCAGAGGTTAATAAATGTCAAACCAAATAAAAATGCATTGGTTTCATAGAGAAAAGAATTGACTTAGCATTCTTTTAGCCAGCTAGAATGAAGGGATATTGAGACCCAGTCAAACTTGCTTTCACACATAAGAGTTGGGCACAGTCCAACCTTTCACAGATTGAAGTTAGTATTTTTAAGGAAAGATGAAACAATTGTGTCACCGAGCCTGTTGGCCATATCACACCTTAACATATTTCCAACCAATGGCTG
Source organism: Loris lydekkerianus (assembly GCA_963574355.1). Lineage (NCBI taxonomy): Eukaryota > Metazoa > Chordata > Mammalia > Primates > Lorisidae > Loris > Loris lydekkerianus. The sequence continues at coordinate 12,070 of CAUYPK010090180.1, forward strand.
GATCTGGCTTTTAATTGCTTCTCAACATCTCGTTTGCTCCATATACATTTTATGAACATCCAGATTCAGTGGTCTCAAAAGAGATAAGTGCTGTACCCTGAAGGAGATCAAAGTGTGGGAGAGAAAGATAAATACTTATAAATCAGTGTGAGATGTAGTGTTGCATTTGAGATAAAGTCATGGGATCAAGTAAGATCAACTCAACTTGAGGGAAAGAGATGAAAGGAGATTTCACAGAGGAGATGTTGAGGGTGGGCTGTGGGGAGAGACTGGAGGTCACAAAGCAGACCAGCGGGGAACAGTCACTGGAGGAAGAGAGACCAAACATGCACTCTTCCCAAAGTCCTCTGGATATAATGGAGCATGAACTAGAGGAACTAATTGGAAGCACTAGAGACAGGATCCAATGAGATCACTTAGCATCTCTGACACTAGATTTGGAGGGTTGTTTCGGAGCTAACACATGCACAGAAGACTACTGAATAAGTTTGGTTCAGTAATCTGTTTTCTTACAAAAAGATTGAAAAGGAATTAAAGCTAATATAAACTCTTGCCACAGGAAATACAAATATTAAATAGTTCCAATGATGATTGGATTTGTTGTATTTCTCTTTCCAAAGCCCCCTAAAATGATAGGAACATCTTTTTGGAAAGAAAGCTCTGCACTTTCAGCTCATGTTTTAACACCTGCTTTGTCTCTTTTTCTGCCATCTTAAAACATGTAATTGTGTAATAGGGACACTCTTTACAAGTGGCAATGCCTAGCAAATTTTTGCTCTGTTTTCTGAATCAGCCTGCATAGAAGGAACAATCTTGGCAGGTGCCCAATCCCCATTCTTAGATTAGTGAGAGCCCAGAGCACCAAGGGCCCAGCCAGGAAGGACAGTGGTTGCCAGACACCCAGGACCAGCATTAGGGATTAGTGACAAGCCATGGAGATGTCAGGAAGGGCTGCAGACAGAACCAGGATGTGTCCCAGGTCCATACCAGACAGCAATGGTCTAGGTGTGCAGACAACAGATTGGAGGCAGGGTTGATGGTTCAAAGTCAATGCTGTGAGGGAAGACCCAGACTGATTTCTTCACCAAGCAATGAACAGTATGGCAGTGACTTTACAGCACAAAGTGCTGAAAGACGCATTCAGAACGGGGTGTAAGATTTTCTCCCCTCATTGTTAAAAAGGAGTTTTGTTTCTGCCGCACAGGGACTGTACAGTACTTCATAAAATCAAATTATTCTGGGGGGAGAGGGGAAGAAGGAAGGGAGAAAGAGAAGGGTGGGACATTAGTAAACTCTTACCCAATGGGTACAATGTAAGAGTACACAGCACACCCCCAGTGAAGGGCTCAACTACAACTTGAACTTTACCTTAGAAACATAATGTAACCTAATCATTTGTATCCTTGTATTAATCTAAAATAAAATATATATAAATAAAATTCTTCTATGATACCAGAAATAAACATGGCCAAGCAAATTTATTTCTAAAATTGAAGTTTAAAAGGACCTGAGGGCAAGAGAAAAATACCACATTTTTCTTAATTGTCATAAATTTGAGAGTTTCTTGTAATTCTTCATGAGTCACTGACACACATCCAAATAAATTCTCCCTGAGCAAGATAACATCCATTCTGTTACTGAAAGAACCAGACCAGCGCCGTCTTAAGAGTTAAGTTTCACTTTCCCTGCCATTTCACTCAGTACAAGCCCAGGCAATTCCCCGAAATCATGAGACAGCCGCCCACCAATCAGGGACCCTCCACCTAACCACTCCAGAAGTGCTCCCTTTGTTTCAAGCTGTGCACGCCCACCCGCTGCGTGGGACCATAAGAACCCCCTGCTCCAGAGCTCGGGGCTCCTGGCTCAGATCCATTGCAGCAGAGTCCCCGGGAGCTTAAGTTCGAGCTTGCAATAAAAGGCCCTTTTGCTTTTGCATCAGACTCGGCTCCCTGGTGGTCTTTGCTGGGGATTTCGAGATCTGGGCACAATATTACCATGTCAGAACATGGTCAAATTGCCAATCATTATTTATGTTAGCATTTATTTCTTTGCTCATGTTTATTTAGTTATGCCTGTCTCGGAGAAGAACCAGAAGTGGCTTGTTCAAGCGAGCAAATACAAAATTATGTGCGTACCATCTTGCTGAACTACGTAGTTAAGATGCAGCACTGACGCATTTAAAATATATTTAAATAAAAATATGTACATTTTAAAATGTTTACTTAAAATGTATCTTAAAGAATAAGAAGGCAGTCAACTAAAAATGCTTTCATAAATATTACATATAATTACATAAGACAGTGCCTTTCCACTTGTACATTGAGAATGAAAATCGCTTAGTAGAGGGAGTCAAATAGCAGATTTCATTAATGTACTCAAAAAACAGACAGATCAATAGAAACAAAAAGCCTCTCCAGAAGTTCCCAGAAAAACACATTACACAAGAGTGAGTTCAGGGATATAAATCATTTCAATTTTTTGGAGTTTTATATAAAAATGTTAGTGTTAATAAGTATAATGAGTTGTTTTCCATTTCAGTTGCATGATTTTCCTTCTGTGCTGTTTCAGGGACATGTTGCCACACATTCAACAGCAGGGAGGCCAGGTCTTGGTAGTGCAACAACCTTCAGTCAGCTTTAGGCTTCTCTTACTGAACAGGCAATGCTGCTCCCTCCAATGTCACTTACAAAAGCAGCTTCAAAGCAACAAAGCACTCTACACATTCAAAATAATGATGAAAAAATGGATGAGCTTTTGAAAGCAGCAATAACAAGGTAGTTGATTGCATTGTGCATATTCCCATATATAAGGCTATTTGAAAACTACAAATGATACATTTTATTCAAGGTCTTCTTCATGTTTTAATGTTAAGAACTTCTCCTCCCTATTTTTTAATTTATCAAAAGAGCATAGATAAGCAGTTGAGGCTTCATTTTTTTTGTTTAAGAGCCGATTCTGTTATAAAATTACAAGGATTATTTTACTTGTATGACTTACGTAAAATGGAAAAAGCTTACAAATATTTCCCGTTTCAAGACTTTTGAAAATGGCTTGAGATTGTTTTAACTAGATGTGTGAGGCCTCAGCCAGTTAATAATTATCACAAGGTTGATAATTATTAGATAATTATTATAATAAGTATAAAGAGCCACCTTCTTTAAAAACAAACAACTTTAAATAAAAGATATTGTTCTCTACCAAAAAATTCTAGCAGAGCTGATTGCCTATAACAAACAATAGTCTTAAGGTTTCAGACCAATAGTCCTTGGATCTCCTAAAGAATAATTACCAAGATTACAGAAAACATTTTGCCATTCTTTGTAAACACATTTTAGACAAAAACTCAAAAGAATAAAATTCATTTAAATATTATGATAAAAGATATACATATTTTCTACCCTTTCTTTTCTTCTCTCAAAAAAGGCCAGTAACTAAATCATGCTTTGCATTTTCTACAGTCCTGTGTTAATGGTTCCTTTAATTAAAGTTTTCATTAAGTGACAGGGAAATTATTTCAACTATAATTTTAATCAAAGCAGAATGAAAGAATCTAGGACATAATAATTTATTTCTACATTAGCAAAGATTCTTTCCTTTAGTCATAAAAACTCAATTGAAAAAGGCATAGTTAAGAAAGGCATTCTTAACTATTGTTGATGAGTGACTAAATTTGTATAGCCTTTTGAAAAGGCAACTTAAATACATCGAGAACTTCGCTTTAGTTATCTATTGCTACACTAAATAGTATCCCAAAACAACAGGCATTTTTTGTTGTTAGACAGGGTCTCACTCTATTCCCCAGGCTAGAGTGCAATGGTGCATCATTCCTCAGGGCAACCCCACACTCCTTGACTCAAGCGATCTTCCTGCCTCAGCCTCCCAAGCAGCTGAGACTATAGGTCCATGTCACTGGCTAATTTTTCTATTTTTGTAGAAACAGGATCTCACTATGTTGCTCAGGCTGGTCTTGAACTCCTGGGCTCAAGGGAGCCTCCCACCTTGGCCTCCCAGCATACTAGGATTATAGGTGTGAGCTACCATGCCCCGCCACAACAGACATTCTTTATCTCATGGATTCTGAGCAACAGAAGTTTGGAAGCAGTTTAGCAGGGTGATTTCAGGTCTTCTTGTGAGGTTGTAGGCAATATGTTGGCCGGAGTTGCCATCACCTAAAGGCTTGCCTTAGGCTACAGGCTCTGCTTCCAAAATGACTCACTTGTCTGCTTGTTGGACAGAGACCCTGGAAGAGGCTGTTTGCTGAGGTCATTATAAGGATCTCTCCTTGGGGCAGTTTGAGCATCCTTACAACATGTCAGCTGGCTTCTCCACAGCAAATGTCTCAAGGGAAAAGAAGGAAGCATTGCTTTTCCTGACCTAGTCTCCACAGGCACACAGTATTACTTCTGCCATAGAAGTAAGTCATTAAGCCCGTCTCACACTTAAGAGGAGGTAAATTAAGAACCATTTGTACAAGCAAGGAGTATCAAAGAAATTTTAGACATACTTTAAAAACACAAGCTTCTATTATAACAATATGTGGGAAAATATTATATGAAAAATAGACACGTAAAAATAGTAAAATATTAAAAGGAAGAAAAATTATGACAAAATGATCAAATCAGTTACCTTTGTGTTAGAATTGAAAGTTAATAGTCTCTTCTCACTTCTCAGTATTTCCACACACAGTAGCATCTACTTTCCTCCATTTCCTGCTGAAATATACTGATGCATGCCCCATCTATAATACTCTTTTAAAAACTGTAAGCATTATCTTGTATTCAAGAGATTCCTAAAACAGGAGAACTTCTTCTATTGCAAAATTATCAAATTTGTGATTAAGTTACAAAACCTCCATCCAAAAGATACAGCAAAACAGAATTCTTGTTCATTGGTGGTAGTGGGGAGAACACTCCACCCCACAAGGCATCTTGTTATGTTCATGAGACTCCTGTTGTGTTGCTGAGACAAGACACGCGTAGTGAAGGGCATTATATGCCAGAACTGTTAAGTACAAGCCAGGTGGACAGCTGATACCAAAAAGTCATTCCTGGACCCACAGGCTGGAAGCAGGCCTCTGTGCCAATACAGCTCCTACAAACTCACCCTGTAACTCCTACCATTGCCTTCTCCCAGCCAGGGAGATTCCAGAAAACAGGTCTGCAAGGGGCCACTCTCAGGAATGCGATGCAGGGGTCTGACCAGTCAGACCCACCCTCCCTTCTCCTGATTACACTTGTCTTCCACCCACCTTGCTGCATCCACGTGCCCATTACAGACAGTTGCAACAGACACTGCCCCAGCCAGGTCCCCGGAAATCCTCCTTACTAGTTTAGGGTGTCCATTCCTCCACATCTAGATGTCTTTTTGTTTGTTTTTTGACACAGGGTTTCAATTTTTTACCAGGATGGAGTGCAGTGGTATCATCATAGCTCACTGCAGCCTTGAATCCTAGGCTCAAGCAATCCTCCTGCCTTAGCCTCCTGAGTAGCTGGGACAATAGATGCATGCCCCCTGATAGCAGGCTGATTTTTCCATTTCTTTTTGTAGAGATGGAGTTTCATTGTGTTACTCAGGCTGATCTCAAACTCCTCAGCTCAAGTGATGATCCCGTCTCAGCCTCCCAAAGTGCTGAGATTACACAGGTGAGCTACTGTGCCCAGCCTCCTTTGTTTTTAAGGGGTTGTACCTGAAACTCTGTTAATTTTTTTAGTGCTACTGGACTACTTTGGCTGCAAGCATAGAGAGCTAAAAGTGACTGTAAGTTCACATCTCACTGTCTCATCCCAAATGCTCTGCCCCCACCACAAACACAGTAGTCTGTAGCCAACAACTAATAGAAGTGGGAATACAAAAGCCTCACTCCCCATCTCAAGCCAGAACAAATTCCTTCTTGGATCTTCTCCCATTTTGCCCTACTTCCCCCACATCCTTTTCAACTCTTCTAGGAGCTTCTCCTGAACAAGCCCTTTGCACAATTCCTCCTTTCGGGGTTTGCTAAAGGAGCAACTCATGAAAATCCCAAGGACTGGATGGAATTTAGTTGCCTGAGGACGAGGGATGGTAAAGGGTCTTTCAATACAAAGAATATCCCGCTTAAAGAATTGCCCTGCCGGAGTTGGATTAAAGATGGCGGCTGAGTAACAGCTTCCCTGCAACTGGGCACGGGGAATCTGGGGAGACAAGACTCCAGACATCTCTGGCCGGTGGGATCTGCCTAT